>JAABKJ010005341.1:0-23165 GCA_011634705.1 Andricus grossulariae
ATTTTTTAGATGACAGTTGCTCCCAGTGGGACCCTGCGGAGGTTGTTAACCTTTAGTTTTTAATTATATATATATATTGCCTGTCTCTTCTTTTTACATTTTCTTTTCTTTTTTTTATTTGTTTTGTTTCTTTCTTTTGATTAAAGCTCGGAGACCGGTGTGGGCAGATAGGAACGCCGAAGATCTCCTAGATATCTTACTCTTGTAATTCCATTCTGTTTTTGGTTAATTTCCGGTATATTGTGTGCGTGCGTGTATGTGTGTTTCAGTATTTCTGACTTCTTGTTTTATGTTTTATTTTGATTGTGAATGTTTTCTTTTAATTGTATTTTCCTTCCTGTTTGCATAAATTAAATTTAGTATAATTCTCACGCCTTGAGGTTTGAACACCAAATTTTGCTTATTATATTCAAAAATTTTGTTTTTTAGTGTTCTAATCTTATATATTTTGTCGTTCATTTATTTTCAGAATAAGATTTTTTGTTGTCGTTCTCTAAAGTGTTTTATATAATTTGGCGTTTGCAGACTAAAAAAAAGAGAACAAGATTTTAATGTTTTAATTTAAAAAATTAAATTATTAATAAGAATAATTAATTATTAAAAACAATTAATTAACAAAACCAAATTAATTTGAACATCTATTCATAGCAGTTGTTCACTTATTTCATTCGCGTGATTTCATCTTGCTGGCCATGTAGGTCCATTTCGTTGTAGTGGCCATGGAGTCTCATGGCTCAGCGGCTAACTGCTGCACTTGTGCGCTCAAGATCACGGGTTCGCGTCTCGAAGACTCCATTTTTTTTTCAATATTATTTTATCTTTTCTTAATATTTTTGTTGTAAATTTTTCCTTTTGAGAAGGTTAACAATATCACTGTTCACATCAGTAATATATACATATATACGTATATAATTTTGTTCTGTTCTTCTTTTATCCGTATAAATTTTTGCTTATGGCGCAAGATAACTGGCGATCGGTAAGGTGCAACGGTCCAAAACTGGCAATACCATGAGCTTTTCATAACTTCTGTTTTACCGAATTCCAATACGCATTTATTCTAATTTTTATCCTATGTAGGCATTTTCAACTACAGTATTATTATTATTATTATTATTATATGTATATAGTTTCTCTCACGTGATTTTATTCGAATGCGTATTAGATTTCGGTTCGAATCCATACATATTTTGGATTATCCTATTTAAAGGCAGACTTTCCTTGTCTACAAAACAATTCAGGATATTTACTTAATATTAATTTTATCTACTTATGATGATTCCAAAACATAGTCAAGTCTTAATTAATGGAATGTGTGACATAGTCAAATAACTCTTGTCTATGTTTTACAACTATGTTTCTTTCAATCTGAATTTTATTTTGTTGCTTTATTTTATGCTTACATACTCTAAGGTGGCACGTTCCTACGGATGGAGCGTCGTGTTCCTTTTCTGTTTTCTTCTCGGCGACAGTCCACTGCCCTAATGAAATGTGACGTCATGCCTGACACTCACTGCTTATTCTACTGTGCGGCCGGTGCGCGTGTGTACAATTGTCTGAGTGTGCATATGTGTGTGTGTGTGTGTGTGCGTAGCGCGTACGTCAGACAGCGTTTGGTATTGTGCGAATGTGCAGGCTCAGGTGTGTGTGGGTGTGCGTAGCGCGTACACGGGAATATGTGTGTGTTTTTGCAGATGTTTGTAGGCGCGCGTGTGTAAAATTGTTCGAGGTTGTGTGTGTGTGCACGCGTGTCTGCAGCGCGTACATGAGAGTGCGTTCAGTATTGTGCGAATGCGCAGGAGCACGTGTGTATCGGGTACTACGTCAGCGAGTGCGGGATGCAGCAACTCCCCGCCTCCACGGCGCTAATCTGGATCCTGTAAATACGTATTATGATAATGTGGTTTATTTTTGACAGTGGGATATAATGCAAACGCGACGGGGAGGCACCCTGAGGGCGGCGGTTGCGGTGGACGAGAGAGTAGGTTAGTCCTGTGGGCCTATCAGCCAGGGTTTCGGGAAGGGGGGGAAGGAATTTGCCCCCTTGACTTCCGTCTGCTCTAGGTTGGCGTGGCGATTGGAATGCATATCGACCACGAGAAACGTACACGTCGGGCGGTCGTTCAGGAATGGTCGGTCTCTGGTGACGAAGGGGAGCTATGAAAGTACCCATCGATTTCCTATTGCGCTAGCTTCGCGTGGCCATAGGAGTGCCTATCAACCACGAGAACCTTACACGTCGAACGGTCGGCCAGGAATGGTCGGTCTCCGGTAACGAAGGAGATCCGTGGAGGTACCCATCGATTTCCTATCGCAGTAGGTCCGCATGGCCATAGGAGTGCCTATCGACCACGAGAACCGTACACGTCGGACGGTCGGTCGGGAAAAGGTCGGTTTCCGGTGACGAAGGGGAACCATGGGAGTACCCATCAATTTCCTATCGCACTAGGTTCACGTGGCCATAGGAGTGCCCATCGACCACGAGAACCGTACATCTCATGCGTTCGGTCAGGAAAAAGGTCGGTCTCCGGTAGAGAAGGGAAACCATGGGGGTAGCCATCGATTCCCTATCGCGCTAGGTTTGCGTGGTCATAGGAGTGCCCGTCGATTACGAGAACCGTACACGTCGGGCGTTCGTTCAGGAACAGGTCGGTCTCCGGTGACGAAGGTGAACCATGGGGGTACCCATCGATTCCCTATCGCACTAGGTTCGCGTGGCTATAGGAGTGCCCATCGACCACGAGTACCGTACACGTCGGGCGGTCGGTCAGGAATAGGTCGTTCTCCGGTGACTAAGGGGAACCAAGGGGGGGCCCATCGATTCCCTATTGCACTAGGTTCGCGTGGCCGAGGGAATGGCAGGTGTATGAACACCTACACTCTGTGGTTCTTTTTAATTCTATAAGATGGTGCTCGTATTTACCTGCTATGAAATATTATTTCTCTTCACAATTAAATTTTGGTCTAAAATATTCACAATTTTATCACATTCAGTGTCATATTATATGCAAAATATTATGCAAATCGAGGAATAAAGAAAACAACTTTCAAATTTCTTTGACAGTCAATGTGGCGTCTTGCGCATGACTGAATAAAATAAGCGATAACAGTCCTAGCCCGAATCGAGTGAATACAGCTTGAACTATGAAATAAAATATTTGAAATTTCCGTTGACTGCCGAGATTCCCCAATGACTGATCTGGGAGTGCAAGATTTCCACGAAGGATTTCCTTGTGATTTCCGGAGTCGCATTCACATAGGCAGTTAAAAATTATTGTTACTTTTGTTGCTACGATGTCTTAAATATGAATTTATCACGATATCGGAATAATCATATTTATCTTACCGTTTAGATGCTTTTAAACATCCGCACGGCCAAAAACACAGTAAATAATTATAATTGAATGTTTTTTTTAAATAAATCAAAACGTATTAACACTTTTTTTTATGCCGAAATAAGCTATTATGTCGACAAAAAAGGAGAGTTTCACGCACATCAGCTGTCGATTGAGACGGGAGGAGACGAGATGTTAGAAAGGACTAGGGTGCCATTCATTAATTACGCAAGGGCGATTTTGACCCTTTTTGACTCCCGCTTCCCCGCCCATGTAAGGATGCATAAGATTTCTTGACCTCCCCTCCCCATTTCTTACGTAATATTTCATTAAAAATTTTTCTAAATGGATAGCCAAGATGACGTCCTCCCGTCTCAGATGACAGCTGATGTGCGTAAGATTCTCCTTTTTTGTCGACATTAAGAAATATCTAAATACATTTTCATTTATTAAAAAACCATTCAATTTTAATTATTCACAGTGTTCTTGGCCGTACGAATGTTCGAAAGCCCCTAAATGGTGAGTTAAATATTATCATTCCGATATCGTGACAGAGCCATATTTGAGACATCGTAGTCACAAAAGTAACAATAATTTTGAACCTTTTTCTCTTCAAATCGCTCTATTTATCGTCTAATTAAAGATTCTAATAGTTTGTTGCCGAAAAAAAATGTCCAGCCAAAGCAGACGTGACGCCCCCGATTTCTGATTTTCAATTCTGCAGGTTGTAATGAAGTTTTCGAGAAAACTCAGAAAGTTGTGGAAACAACTGTCCGGGGTTTCGCCGAAGACGTACCTAACCTCCGAACGCGACCAAAGGACGGCTCGTAAAATGATTATAAGAACGCTATTACCGTTTAGCCAAGAAAATAAGTCTGGACTAAGAAAACTCAATAGACCATGTGCAGATATTTTTTTTTTAGAATCCACCTCGACGTGCCGGAGGACCCTCAATTTAAACAATATCAGAATCCTCCATAATTTGTGTAAGCGGGGTCGAGATTGTAACTGTGTAGCACACTGACTGCTTGTAAACACCGAGCAGATAACTCAGGCAGCCAGCATCAAAGAAGCAGGAGGGGAGGATGGAGCGAAACCAACACGGCGCACCAGTCCCGCGCATGACATGGTGATACTACCGGACGGCCATGTTTCACCGAACAAATGGGGTGGTGCCACAACTAGCAGCCATTTTTCATGGTCGGCACCATGGCACAGCACCATTACCAGACGGCCATGCTTCACCGACCAAGTGGTGAGGTGCCACAACTAGCAGCCATTTTCCATCGTCGGCACCATGGCATAGCGTGATATGATGATAAGAACGGAGTGAGAGGAAAGAGGGGATCGGAAAGAGACGGGAAACGGACAGAAGTGATTGACTAGGTGTAGAAGATTCCTGTCTGCTTACTATGAATAATAGTAATTTTCTGTTTTTTTATGTTTGCTTGGCTCTCGCTTGTAGAAATAAGTACCACCCACTCAGCCCCTCTTGAATTTTGAAAATTTCTGAATTATTTTGAGAGCGACATGCGGGAAGACACTGGTTTTAGCGCAAAGTCTGACCAGCAGCGAAACACAGTTCGTCACCGGAGCCGCGTCGGCAGGGCTCGTTGAGGAACAGGGTAAGCGATTTAGGGCCAGTCTAGGCGCGATAATGGCACAGTTACCAAGTTGGGCAAACGACCTAACGGGAGAGGTCCTCAGGCCAATCCTCAGGGGGTTGAGGCTGAATACGAGCGGGGAGGTTGTAGTGCTGCGGGAGCGAATGGGGCGGTACTTTTCACGTCATGGGGGTAACTAGGCGGTACCCTGGCACTTAGAGGACAACGACCCCCCCAGAGTTTGTACCAAGAAACGAGGGGACCGGCGCAAATATAACGGGTCCCCCAGAGGGTACCAGACACCGGATCAGGTTTCAACAGCTCTTCACGATGTTAGGGACAACACCCAAGGGCATCGACATTGGCCTAGCAGCGACATGTAGAGGGGGGATGAAGAATCAGTGGCACCACCTTCTCAGGCAAAAAAATCGTTTGGGGGGGGGGGCGTGAGGAGCACTAGAGACGGGGATCCTCGTTTCGCGAAAGACAATACTAGGCGGAACAGTGAGGGCCGTAACGTGTGCTCCCTAAGTAACCACCTCTCAGCCGATTTTCACCACCGCCGTGGTAAGGGACACGTGCCCGAGCAATGACTGGTACAGCCAGAATCGAGAAGCTCCGCTTAAAATAGAGACACCGCATTATGAAACCGAAGACTGGGTCTGGACCGCAGAAACAGAGGGTTACCGGTATCCAGGGAATTATCTGGAGCCTCACCCGCAAAAACTCGCTTCGACTGACCACCCCGAACACAGGCTATGGGAACGCGGGGGCCCCCAAACAGATTGGACCGCCCATCACTACCCATCTTTGATCCTCTTCCCTCAAACGAACCCGACTTTAGGAAGGAGGAAGCGTTTAAGCAAGAGCAGTTGGAGCGAACAAGGATAAGAACAGAAAATTATGATAGGTACGGGCCATTATTTTAGCCATACCCATGACATTAGAACGCAATACGTCCCAACAAATGGACAGGGCCAAGAGGGGCCATATCAGGACTCATGGCATCAGAATGAAGAGCAGAACAGCGCCCGCAGAGCAGGTACTTTCGCGGCTGTGAGGAAAGTCTGGAATTTGAGGGCTATGCGCAAAGACACACATTTGGGCCAGGAGCCCCGCGCGGATTTGAACCGGAATCCACCACGAATCACGGGTATACTGAGGGATGAAGGCCAGGCCCAATGTGACCCCTTAGCAAACCAAGAGACGTGACAAGAATCGTGGAAGGGTGGCAGGTAAGTTTCAGCGGATAAAAGGGTTCAAGTGTCGAAAACTTCTTGTGGTGGGTCGAAGAGGGCAGAGCCGCCTCTTTTCTTACAGACGAGCAGATGTTAGTTGCGATGCCCTTCCTCTTGAAGGATATTGCGTAGCACTGGTTCCGTCAGGAGAGATTGCGATGGAACACATGGGACCAGTGCAAGCGGCATTTCCTAACCCGCTTTGGGGACGCTTTTTATTAAGAAAGGTTTGAAGAGCAGATCCTCTCTCGCAGGCAAGGCCAAAACGAACCGGTAGCGGACTACCTGACCTGCATGTATGGGCATTACGAGCCCTCGATCAGGCCAACGGATCTCGAAGTCCAAATGAATAGGGTATACGGGAATCTCAGATCCGACTTTAGGAGGGCCATCATACGTTACGAATTTACAGAATACAACGGTCTGGCGGTCCTGGCAGCGGAATATGAGCGCGTACTATCCACGATAGGTGAGGATATTGCTCCTCAGCCTCCCAAGAAGTCCCTCATCCCGGAATATGCGTATAAGGCGAAGGGAATACCGTCCGAAAAGGAAAATTCTGTGGCCACCATCGCCCCGTCTCTAGTCGATAGCGATACCACGCAAAATCCGTCAGAAATAGCGCAGTTGATTAAAGCCCTAAACGCGACACTAGAAAACGACAAACGAGGGTCAACCGCGAGCTGTGGTAGAGACGAAGCCAAGAAGAAGCCTAAGTCCGGGGGATTTAACAGACGTAATAGTAGGAATCCACTGGGCCGCAAGAAGCCGGTAAAATCGCCTGAGGGAAAGCCGGACAAATCTCCAAAAAGGGGCTTCGAGTCACTCACCTCGGGTAAGAAGAGAGACGATTCGACGGTTGAATGCTAGTAATGCCGGCAAAAGGGTCACTTCCAAATTGGGTGTCCGAAGAACCAAAGGCGTGATTATTGTCTTCGGTGCGGTAAATAGGAAGTGACCACTAAAGAGTGCGAACTGTCCGGGAAGTGTCTGGGAAACCAAAGAAGGGAGTGAGCGTAAGGGTCCACCCTTCTCTCTCCTGTCACGGATTGAGACCTACAGGACGACAGGCAGAAACCGGACCAGATCAGGCCCAAGCCGACGGAACCAGCAGTAGTGGGGATAGCTCAGGAGGCGAATCCCGCTCCTATAGATACTTCGTCGCCCTCGGCGGACAAGATCCCGGAAGTCCGTACAGTAGTAACGGGAGACACCATCGTGCTTAGCACAAGAACGAGGGTGCGCGGAAAACAGAACCCCTGGCAAGAGAACCAAGTGAAACTGGGCTTGCTGAAGGCGAATGAGCCATCAGTGGTATATTAGAACGCTCATGGGAGATATTGGCTTGGTAATAGCTGAGCGGTAAAGGGCGACCCTACACACAGCACCGAACCAGGGAGTCATGACCGCCGACATTACTGTCAGCCAGGTCCAGGCCACGTGTTACATCCTTATTGAAATCGATCGTATTTCGCGAATGATGAAGATCCATATTGTCCCAAGCATGGGGGACAAGTATTATTGGGCGTGGACGACATCCATATACTCGGGATTGTACACGATGGGAGCAAGCGAGCCTGGTATATGACAGACTACCCGGAATTAGTCCACCAATATACCGTAGAGGGTACCGAGGTGGAAGTGGAGAGGAGGGACGAAAATCCTTCAGCATTAGACCAGTGCTGCGGCATCAGAGAAATAACAGCTGAGGATCAACAAGTACTGGACAAGTGAGTTGCCGAAATTATTAAGCCCCCCCCCCCTGAGGTACTTCCAGCAGCCGATCGCATCACTCACAGCAAAGACGTCGGGGGGCACCTATTGATAAAACAAAGGTATTATCGAGTGTCCCTGAAGGACCTGAAAAATATGCAAGATGAGGTGAATAGAATGCTAGTGGGAGGAATAGTTGAGTCGTCGAAAAGCGGATGGTCCAGTCCAGTAGTAATTGCCCGGAAGGCTGACGGGACATATAGATTTTACGTGGACTACCCTAGGCTGAACAAGGTTGCTAAACCAGATGTGTACCCCTTGAAAAAAATGGACATGATCCTTGAGCAACTCCGCGCCGCGAAGTACATAATGACCTTAGATTTAAAGTGGGGGTATCACCAAATCCCGATGGCCGAAGACAGTAGGAAGTACAGGGCGTTTACAGTCCCTGGAATGGGGCTCTTTCAGTTCACCAGGATGCCCTTTGGACTCTCAGAAGCTCCTGCGACAATCGAGCGACTGGTAGACTCCCCCGGAGGGCCGTACATGGAGCCTGACGTCTATGCGTACCTCGATGACATAATCATCGTCAATGAGAATTTTAAGGGCCACCAGGAATTCGGACTGACCTACGTTATCTCGGATTCCTAGTGAATCAGAAGGGTTTGCAAGTCGATCCGGACAAGGTTAAGCCCCTTTTTTCCTACCCAGCCCCAAGAACTATATGGCAACTGAGACGATTCTTGGGGACGGCGTCGTGGTACCGTCGCTTTATACCGGACTTTGCGACTGACGCGGAACCACTGAAGGGACTGCTTAGAACGAGCGTTCCATGGGAATGGGGAGCGACTTCGGCCTCGAGGAAGTCTTGACGCAGATACAAGATGGCGTCGAGAGGGTGATCGCGTTCGCCAGTAAAATGATGTCGGACGTGGAAAGAAAGTACTCAGTCACGGAAGAAGAATGCTTAGCCGTGATCTGGTCGGTGAGAAAATTCTGACACTACCTGAAAGGGTTACATTTCACGGTGATTACAGACCACAGTTCGTTGCGATGGTTACACAATCTTCATAATCCAACTGGTCGATTGGCGCGATGGGCACTTGACCTCCTCGGATACGATTTCGAGGTCGTATACCGGAAAGGAGCATTGCACAACGTGCCTGACGCTCTTTGTCGGATGTATGAGGAGGAAGGAGCAATCCCTATAGCTGCCATTGAGACGGTGGAGGACGAGTGGTACCGTTAAAGACTGCGCGAGGTGGAGGAAACCTCAAGAAAATTCCATGGTTGGAAGATAGTTGACGGAATGTTATATCGACACCGTCCAAATCCGTCGATAGACTCGGTAATCGAAGACCTAGAGGCATGGAAGTTGGTAGTACCAGATGCCTGGAAGCGAGAGCAATGCGATACTGGAAATATTTGGTAGAGGACCAACAGTAGACCAGCTACAATTTGCCCCCCCCCCCTGTAGCATGCTTGCTAAGCTTTCCTTTTGAAAAGAGTCACACTAGAGTGTGGGCTGAAGGGGCTGAAGGAGAGGAGATGAGGTCACCGCGCGAGTAACTAAAGCCGGTAGGCTTCGGCTAGACAAGGGGGGGTTTTAATGGAGTTTTCGAAAAAACTCAGAAAGTTATGAAAACAACTTTCCAGGGTTAGATATTTCTATTTTAGAATCCACCTCGACGCGCCAGAGGACCCTCAATTCAAACAATATCAGAATCCTCCATAATTTGTGTGAGCGGGGTCGAGATTGTAACTGTTTAGCAAACTGACAGCTCGTAAACACCGAGCAGACGGCGCGCGAAAGCTCGGGTAGTGGACCGAGGCAGCCATCCCACCACTCGGCTGCGACTCCGTTGTTGCGTCTCAGCCAATCAGCGGGCTCGCTTCCGCTTCCACTGCTTCCGAGACCTCCGTGCCGGATCTGACGAGAGCCGAGGAGAGTCAGTCGAGTCACTCGTTTTACGAATTGTCCGCAGGTCAGACGTTTTGTGCTCTGCCCTCGTGTCGTCAGCGATATCTCTCCAGCAAGTAATAAAATAAATCAGAAATAATTTTCTAAGTATGCTTTTCGTCGATCACCATCTTCCGGTGTTAAGTACCGGTCCTCTGATCAGTGAGTTAGCATCAATGAATAAACAAATTCACGTGAGTTCACGTACGTATCGGGTGACTATATAATTTTCTTTTGCTGTCTATGAGATTGGCCTTCAGTGCCAATCCTCTGGTCAGCCGCGTTAACTTCACGATTAATTGACTCGCGGGAGTTTGTGTATAGTTTTTCTGAACGAACGTAGTGTCTATGAGATTGGCCTCTAGTACCGGTCCTCTATGCACACGGTTGAGGTAGCTTTCCAAATAAAAGTTGTAGGGGTGAACGGAATATATATTCACACAATAGACAGGGCTTTCCGAACATGCCGGGTCGCGTGTTTGTATATTTCATTTCTCTTTATCGGTTCGTGAAGCGGGATTTTGACGTCGAGTAACGTACTGACAAAGCTCTCGATGACAGAGAGTACGAAACAAATGCGTTTAAATAAGCGTATGCGCAACCGTCGGACGCACGGGCCAACGAGGGACCGGAAAAACGAGCAGGTTGGGTCGCGGCGGAAGCCCAGCGAATTGCCGCTGCACGGGCAAGACGGTTCGAGAAAGTTCGACGGCTAGCAGAGGAGCGGGCGCGTCAAATCGCTGAGGCAAGGCGAGTCGAAGAAGAACGGGCGCGCCAAATCGCCAAGGCAATGCGAGTCGAAGAAGAACGGGCACGTCAGCTCGCTGAGAACCAACGTCGCGCTCATGAGGCAGCCGCCCAGGCAGACGAAACACCATACAGCCCGGCGGTACCCGCACTCTTTCCGGCGGGACCAGGGGCGTTTGCTGGATATCAGAAGGGATAGACCGTGGACTCGCGACCCACGACGCCGACGACCTACAACCAGCCGGGGTGAACCGCTCACCTTACGGTTACCAGAATTCGTTCAGAACCCGCGGTACGTTTTTCCACCTATAAACTTAGCTCAAGCATCTGCCACGCCTATTGTGGTGGATAGCTACAACTCACCTTCACGTGTGTAGGCCCTGCAATACCCTCCACAGGAACCTCTTCCTTCGCCAAACGCACTCTTTGGCTTACGCGATCCACCACCTTCGGGCATCTCCACTCTCCTCATGGATGGCCTGACTGAATGACAGAAATTAACTAAGGAGGACATCAAGAGGGTATATGCCCCCCCCCCTACCAGTCAGCGCAACGTACACCAGGGTATGGACCAATGAAATGCCTGGTTAGCATCCCGAGCAGAGAGTAACACTGCTGCTCGTTCACCTCGCTTCAACTAATTAAGTTCCGCTTCGCTCCCTCCATTTCTTCACCTTGACTATCCTTCTTCATGGTAGATATCACTTGATTGCAAACTTAACTTTTTTGTTTAAACTTTGTCTTTTTGGTTAGATATTAGTCTTTTCTTTTTAAAACTCTTACGTTTAGTTGAAGATTCAACTATTCTCTTAGAAATTCCTCTGTTTCGGTGAATTGAACCGGTCGAAAATTCACTTTTTAAATTAATTTGTTGTACTGCAAATTTAAATATTCCATTTTTGATAGAAAACTTTTTTTTAGTTAAAAATTCAACAATTGGTTCCGAAATGTATGTATTTTATAATAATTCGTATTTTTGTCAGAAAATTATTCTTTTTGGTTGGCAAGTTATATGTGTGGTTGAAAATAGAACTATTTGCTTTATTAATGTTTTACTCTTCTTGGAAATTTTTTTTTAAGATTCATTATTTTACTTGAAAAGCAATATCTGGGTGTTATTGAAAATTCCGTTTTTTCTTCAGAACTCATTTTGGAAGATGTTGAAAACCACATAAGTTTGTACATTTTTATTGAGTTAAAAATTACATAAGGATATTGGGCCCGCATCCTCCTCTAAATTCATCTGTTTACAAATAGAAAGTGAACAAAAGTATGTTCAAAAAATCTTGAAATGCTGAGAGAAGCTTCTAAGTTTTCATTTCATGTGCAATGTTTAGTATTTGCATTTATAAAATAATTTTTGTTCCATATTTCTTCAGTCATCACATTTTTACATATGTGAACACTAATAATCTCTAATTCAAACAAGACAGATAATTAGAACTGTTTCAGATCATATGTAATATAAAAATTTAAAACGGAAGTTCAAATAAATCCCAAGAATGATATTATTTGATATTATGTATTGAACTGTATAGCATGTGACGCAGCGCCGCCTGGTGAAATATATATTGTGCAGTGAGCGTTCAGAACGCAGAAACGTTTCTCCTCCTCACGCATCAGCTCGCGTGTAGCTGTTTGATGCTGCCTGACGGTGAATACCTATCTGTGAGTAGATGTAGGTGGCCGCCAGTGGTGAACTCGAACACGATTGCTCACATCGGTTCTCATCTGCTGGCCTAACTGTTTTCTACGTGTTCACGTGGTCCGCTCGAATAGAGCAATGTCTACATTTCGGGTGGCCACGACCATTAACTCTCTGCCCACAACACGACTTTTCCTACCTCGGGTAGCGCGAACGGACCTTTTAGTTCGTAACACTGGAGAAATATGAACAGGCGAGGAGTACGTATGGAACGCATTGAGCGTTCGCCCAGCATTTCACTTCCAATCCCTGCAAAAGAGGACATGGGGGGTTAGGCAGGGCTTAAATTGGGCTACGACTAGGTTATTACAACTTTTTAATCTGGAAATACTTCATTGTTTCCCGTATATTTTCGGTTGCTGAATCTAAATCGGCCAGTAGTTAATTTATGAGAGTTCTGCAGCACTACTACGTAGTTTCAGCTGCCACCGAAAGATGGCGCCACCGGTCAGCCATAAAAGTCTTTTATCAGGGATTCTCCAAGTTCTGGAACCTTCTAGAATTTTGCATTTCTAGGTCGTTAAACAGTGCTCGAAATTTCTGGAAAGCTGGTACAAATTCGTGATTTGGTTAACAATACCACCTAAGACTCAAATTCTGGGGATTCCCGAGTTTCCCGAAAATAATCGAACATTCTGGAAATGTTGACCGCCGAGTTGAATCTTCCAATATTTAGCGGTGTGTTCACCGGAGTAATCTTCTGACACATGCGGATGCGTACTGCCGTTCGCTTGTAAATAGGGCTACACAGTTGAGTTATATGGTACATATAGCTGCGCAGTACACTTTTACGATACTTACGGATTTGCAGTAGACTTCTATGATACACATGGATACGCAGTACAGTTTGGTGGTATACTGGGTGTTTTTTTTTTCATCTTGAGACATCCAAATATCTCAAAAGATACGCATCCTATGAAAAAATATCCGGAATAAAAACTTTTTATTTTCGAGAGGGAAAAGCTTCTTTAAACAACTTTACCCCAGCCCACCTCTCGAGGTGTCAGGGGGGGGGGGCCAACTTTACAATTTCAAATGGAAACCCCAACTTTTTATCACCGATTCAGATTCTCCTTTATGAAATACGTAATTTTTATTTTCAAAAAAAAATTCGTTTTGCGAACCCCCCCCCTGCCTTCTGTAGGGGGGGGGGGAATTTGTTCAAAGGATGCGTATTTGTTGAGATATTTCGATGTCTCAATTTAGAAAAAGACCCAGTATATGTCTGTGCAGTAGAGTTCTGCAACATATACCGCTGCGCAGTACACTTCTAGGACACTCAGGGTTGCACAGTAGACTTATGCTATAGAAATGGGTGCGCAGTACAGTTTGGTGGTGTGTATGGATGCGCAGTAGAGTTCTGGCACATGGACCGCTGCAGAGTATACTTCTAGGGCACTCATGGATGCGCAGTAGACTGAAAAGACACATGTGAATGCACACTACTTTTTAGTGGTCCACAGAACTGCGCAGTAACATTATGCAGTATATGTAGCTGCGCAGTGCACTTCTACAATACTTTTGGATGCGCAGTAGACTTGTAAATGGTACGTAGGCTTCTATGACACATATGGATACGCAGTACAGTTTGATGGTGAACTTGGCTGCGCAGTTGACTTCTATGATACTTACAGATGCGCAGTAGACTCCTATAGCATATACTAATGCGCAGTAGTATTTTACTTTCGTAGGACTGTTTAGTATAAATATATGTTACCTAAGATTGTGCAGTACACTTGCATGGCACACAGAACTAAAAGGTACTGTTTTGGTGAATTCTGTAACACTGTTCTGTTCCAAGATAAATGCCGATGAAACAGTGAACAGTCATTCACCGACAGACGATAATGGTTGGTATCGGTGATAAGATACGATGAGTCGATAAGCGGTTACCAGTAACAGATAGCGCCACCGTCAAGTCAGTTGAATTGGAGGGATATTAAAAGTTGCACGTGGGAAAATTTCAATTTGAACAGGGGAGTTACCAATTTGAAAGTTTTATCAGGACGAAAAAATATTTGCTTGCGCATAATAAAGGTTAGAGATTTGAGGTTAGTTCACCAGTAAACCTACCCTAAATGTATTAACTACATTTCCTGATTATATGGCTGTATATGTTAGGCCAAAGAATAGAAACTGGTAAAAATTTAAACAATAGAGACAATTTTAAAAGGAAATAGTGCTCATATAAACACAAATTCTACCTGCTCGATTAGCGTTTCTTGAAGTCCAGCGTTGAAAATAACGATTGTGAGCAATATTTTGAATTTTGAATTCAACCCAACGCTGTTTGAAAACATCCAACGCTGAAAGGAACAAAATTCTTCTGCAGAAGGAAGTTAAAATTCGTCTTAAATACATTTCGAGCAATATAGAGAGTGCGCGAAATTTCTAGTCTTCTATCCGTAAATTAAATCTGAGTAGTATTAAAATGCTTAAAGTAAATTGATGTGCATATATTCCACGTACACATATTTTCCCTTTGCAATGTTTATTTATTCTTATTATTCAAAAACTTGTAGTGCACAAAATTTACAAAAGAAGATCATTATTCTACATATTTAAATTCAAAAAAATTATAGGGTCTTTCGAAGTAGCAGAAATAGAGTTTTTTATTGTTGTTTGCTTCCTCCAACTTCTCAAACGTATCCTCACATATAGCATCCTCGAAAACTTTCATGATTCTGCTTGGTAGGAATACTGCAAACTGGTTTTCTAGCTCAACCACAATCCTGGTACCGTACTTGGTGTAAATTTTACGAAACTGGGAAGCGCTGGAAGTTACGCATGTATGATCCCATCAGGACGGCCAACTCAGTTGATCGTTTTGAGATCTTTTTTCTCTGAAAACATTTACTTTTTTATTTTAACCGAACTTTCAACAGATGACTAACCTTGCACTGTGTTGGACGATAGACTGAAGCCACTGAAAACTAACTATCCTTTTATACATCATTACCCCACTCTACTTACATTCTAGGAAGATCGATTGAAGGTTCCATGATGTTCGGTGCACGTAAAATTCTTGCCTGCAACAAATTTCTAGAACCGCCGATATTGAATATGTGATCTATATCTGAATTCTAAAACTATACGGATTTGCAGTAGTATTTTATAGTACATGGAGTTACATAATGTAGTTAAAAGTTATATAAAGCGATGCAGTACACTTGTACGGCATATGAGGCTGTAAGGTACTGTTTCAACGGCTTCTATAACACTGCTCTATTCCTAGCTAAGTGCTGCTAAAACAATGATCGTTCATTCACCGACTGAAGATTTCGGTTTGTAAGCGTGCTAAAAAACTACCATTCGATATTTTGTTACTGAAAACAGATTGCGTTAGCGTCAAGTCAGTTAAATTTGCGGTAAATTATAAGTTGCATGTTGAAAATATAAATTTGAGGAGGGGATAGCAATTTAAGAGTTTCACCAAAATCAAAAAAGAATTTTCTCAGGCGTAGTAAAGTTTACAAATTTGAGGTTAGTTCCCCAGATGACTCATCCAAAATGTATTTACTACATTTCTTGTTCAGATGGCTGTTTAAATTAGTATAAAGATAAAAGATGATAAACTAATTTAAACAGAAATTCTATCTAATCAATTCAATTAACTTAACAGAGTTTAGGCTAAATTGAATAAGTATCAAGAGAATGCAATTTGAATTCAACCTAACGACGTTTGCATAAGTCCCTCACTGAAAAGAACGGTAGCGAGAAATATTTTAGATTTTGAATTCAACCTAGCAGAGATTGTAACATTCATCTGGTGGTGGTGGTGTTGGTGGTTCAACGTTGAAGTAACGTTGAAGAAACATCGAAACAATGTTGAATCAACGTTGAAATAACGGTGAAGAAACGTTGCACAAAGTGTGCACATGTGGTACTGGAGGTGGTACTGGAGGTGGTGGTGGAGGTGGTGGTGGAGGTGGTGGTGGAGGTGAAGAATGTAGATGGTTAAAGTGGTTGAAGAAAGGGACGATGACAAAGATATTTTGGTTGATAGAATATTGAACGGAAGATTGCTTCTCAGCTAGTCGTAACTATGGCGATTGCGATGAACATTCAACTACCTTATTGCCATAAATAGACATGTAGAGAAAGCTTTTCATCAGTATTGATTGAGCTGCAGTCAAGTCAACATGGATTTCAGTAAGCAGATGGATGCTTTACGTCAAATTGTTAAAACCAGTAATGCGATACGACGAAGGTATCGAATGCTAAAAGAAAGTAAAGCCTATAACGAAAGAACGCTAAATGAAACTTTGAAGCCTATACTGACACTACTGCAGAGGCTAGTAAACATAACTAAATATTTTCCCAATACAAAATTTAATCAATTGTTGTCCGGATCAAAGTCTGTAATTAGGCAACCAACGCTTGAAGTCAACGATGAAGTCCAACAATTATTACCTGAAGAAATTGAACAAGCAGATGATGATGGTGATAATAATGATGATGGTGATGATGAAAACGCATCATTTATGACTGCTGTTGATGATAAAGAAGAGGATTTAGGTTAAAAGAGATACTGCAACAGAGCCTGATGATAATTATGAGTGGCTCACCAACAAGTTCCTCAGGAGGCTTTGTCAAAATAGAAAACAATATTTAGATATGGTGTACCGTGTACGTAGACTAGGTGATGCTCTTATGATCAGTGATACACTTGTCCATTTTGGTGATCATTACAGTCCCTCTGAACCTATTCGTATTAGAAATAATACGAAGTACAAGAACATTATTGCGAAGTTATTTCCACGCAAATGATATTCTAAAGGTGGTGGTTCTCTATCCCAATGTCAGGAAGTGAAAAAAAAGCCTAAGAACAAGGTGCCCCTGCTATGATGATCCTATCTAACTAGTTGACCGTCTGCATTTGCTCCTAACCTTACAGCCTGCAGAAAACGACCATTATACCAATGAAATTCTCTTTATTATGAAGGAACTGCGTAAGGCAGTTTTTATATACATACGTTAAGTAACTATACATCCACCGCCGCGCCGTAAAACAGAGAACTGCTAACTGACGGGTAGCGCAATCTCTCGGTGGCAGTTAGAACTACGAAGTAGTGCTGCAGAACTCTCATAGCATAACTACTTCGGCCAGCGAAATATGTTAACGTCGTCAGGTTTCAGGGAAATTGAAAGTCAAAAGTTCTTTAATGTATAAAAAAAACCTAACCCAAAATTATGTTTCATCACACCAAAAATTGTCAAACAAGAGTAAATTGAACACAAAAAATTTGGAAGAAATATATTTTTCTCGCGATGATTAAATAAAGTTTACATGTTTTTTTAGTTTCACAAAAAATTATTTTCTAGGAAGGTAACCACCCCCAAGTGCAATTTATTGTGGGTACTTTTCCGTACAACAAGGAAACTTATATTACAAAAGCTGACTGTCGCAGAAGTACGCCTTACGTTGGGTAGCTTTTATTTAAAATGTAATACAAATGTCTATAGACATTGAGCTGATAGAGCGTCAACGTACTTTTTTAAAGTTGCATAACCTGGATAAAGGTGTCTCAAATAAAATTAAAATTAGCTGCGGAGTGTTTTTGTTGATCCACGCATCTTTATCAATATGCAGATATATGTTCAAATTCATCATTTTCATCTTTTCTATAGTGAAACATAAAAAATTATCTAGTTTCAAGAATGGCTGTAAATCCGTTGAATATAATAAAACTTGTATTACTTATGTCCCAACCCATGAACATTTTGGATAGTGAGGTTAATGACGTAGAGCTCCAGCTGGCAGATAATTTCGATAATATGTTAACGCGCGCTCTGAATGATTTCAACGGCGCGGCGAGTAGATTTGAGAAGAATACACTTTAGACTTTCGAGAGCTTTGACTACTTCGGCTGTTGAAGGCACACATTCTTGTACGAAAGAAAACGAATATATTGGCTTTGATTATAAGCAAAGAGCAGTCGAATTTTAGAGTAGTGGCAAAACAAAAATTAATCACCTGATAAGTGATGTTGAACATCGATTCAGACATGTAACATCAGAACGTCAATTAAGGCGATGGGCAGGACAAGTAAACAAAAGAGGTACTTATATGGAAAAATTACGTCGCTTTTTCAGACTACACGTTAAACAATTTTAAAAGTGCAGTTGATACTGGTATAATGGACCGCGATGTAGATCTACAAAAATGGGTTCTGCATGCTACAAAAATTCTTGGTTTTCAAGTTACACGGTTTAAATATTATTCCGTATACGAACGACTTCATTCATTTCCAAAAAAAAAGGATGAGTGTAGTGTCGGTTCAAGTTGAATAAAATAAAAACTTATCATCTAAAAAATATAAATTGAGCTTCATTGCAAAAGTAAAGAGAACAAAGGATTAAGCATCTTGACTGGTCAAGGAGCAGTAAGGAAGTGCCTTTTGGTGACGAATATTGAATGTCTGTAGGATAGACTAAACACGATTCTTAGCCGTGTTTAAACTAGCAGGAATACAAGCTTCGAACGCCGAATTCTGACATAATTGCTTAGACTTCGCCGACTTGTCGATGATATGTCACAGAGAATTCTAGAGTACATTGCACCGACATGAGAGTTACAGAATCGTATTATATTTCATGGTCTGGTTATGAGGCGAACATATAGTCACCACAAAGACCCCCCTGCTAGTGGTTGACTGTGCAGGCTTTAAGGATTAGTCAAATTGAAAGGAAGTGAGAAAGTGCCTGTGAAAAAAAGCTGATAGTGCCAGTAATAAGATAAACGAGGTACTGAAGGAATCTGTAAACGACGAAGAATATTACGCGGATAGCAACAGCTTGTACGGAAGTATGAGCGACGCTAAAAAAAAAGAGCAGTCCATTACAGGGATGAACATGAGGTTTTAACAACCTTTGATCCTGTCAAAGGTGGTATTGATATTGTTGACTGGATAGTAAAAATAGAGGAATACGCTGAATTATATCACTAGAATGAGGTGGCTAGAAACCATTATGCTCTGTCCAGGCTAACAAGCGTCGCCAGATAATGGCGCAATAGTTTGTCAGCGGCAAGACGCACTTGGGAAGAATGGAAGGAGTTTTCCATTGAAGAATTTTCATGCGAAGACAGTCAGCTGAATAGAAGGCAAGAAGCTCAGAATTTTAAATGCTAGCCGGGGCAAGACATGATCGAATACTATTACCGAAAGTTCGCAAAATGTAATATAGAGCGGGAATGTCTAATAGAGAAGTCATTGAATGGATAGTTGACAGTTTG
This sequence comes from Andricus grossulariae, assembly GCA_011634705.1. Lineage (NCBI taxonomy): Eukaryota > Metazoa > Arthropoda > Insecta > Hymenoptera > Cynipidae > Andricus > Andricus grossulariae. The sequence goes on from JAABKJ010005341.1 coordinate 19,537, forward strand.
AATAATAATCGGATTAGGGACTACTTGAGTCTACTGTCTCGTTACACATCTGGAAGCAAGTTATTAACAGATTTGAAGGGTGCAACGCACATTTTGAATGCAGATAAATCACGTATGAAATTTGAGAATAAAGAAAGCAAAAATAAAGACAATAGAAAAAACACCAAGAAATTTACGTGCTTTGACTGCAAAGAAGGACATGCTGTCAGTGCATGAACGAAGCCTAAAAATAATAATTGTTTTTTTTTGTCAAAAGCCTGGTCACATTGCAAATGATTGCAGGTCGAAGAAAAGGGCAGCGAATCGGCAACAGGAGCAAGTAGTTCCAAGAAGGTTCTGCATATCCAGGGTGATAATAAGAAAATTCTGAAGTATTTTAAAGAAGCACATATCGGCCGAAAATTGCTGAAAAGCTATGTTGATCCTGGAAGTAAAGCAGTATCGTGAGTCAAGCGATCAGCTCATGGGCTTTGGCAACGGAGAAGTACGCACGCTTGGAGAGCTTGAAGCTGAACTTGCGATCGACGGTGCGGGCCTGAAGGTCTTAATTCACGTCTTATCTAACGAATACACGAACTTAATTAATTTATATTTACGGTTGATTACCTTGAAACATTTTTTGTCAAAAAATTTCTGTTTCAAAATATATTAATTCTGTATTGTGCAATTCTTCAAAACTGCATTTTAACATTCTTTTAATTAAAAATGTACCCTTAAAAATGAAGATGTATAATTAAAAAATTTGATAGTAAAAGGTTTTATAATCACACATCATAAACTGAATGATTTCATAATTGAAAAAGTCAACAGCTCAACCTAGCATTAAAAAAAAAATTGATTGGATAGTTTCTTCTTTTAAAAAGTTGTGAAAATCCCAGTCAAAAAATAAATTCACTGTCATTTCCCGCTCTCAAACATTTCGATCATCTCCCGGTTTCCCGGTCCAGCGGCCACCCTGAGTTATGATATTTCAGAATATAAATATGCTTCTCGAATGATAATACGTATTTCGTGCACTAGCTTCTGATTTTCAAGTCTTGCTCTTTTTTAAATTATACAATTAAGGTAAACATGCCATTAATCGTGACCTTAGTCCCAGCAATCGTGATGGCAATGTTTTCGCTTTTTATGTGTGTAAATTTGTGAAGAGTAATATAGTATTCAAATATAATTTGAATGTGTCAATACGAATCAATTTCAGTGTCAGCGAATTCATTCTAATTCGCGAGATTTTAAGTCAAGGTCCAATTCGCCAGGATTCGCCAGCGCGAATACAATCACAAACTGACCCATTCAATTGAATTCTTAATGTGTAACTAATGCGCAGGGGCATACAGGATCTGTTGTAAGTATATATTAATGATTCCCGTAGCTCAGCGGTCCACCTGGACCTATACACTTGGTATCGCTGGTTCGAGACTTGAGGCATGCAATTTTTATTAATTTTTGTTCGAAATGACCTGACCACGAATTAAGCCGAATTGACACGCGTTCAATTCGTGCTGGCTATGTTCGTTTCAACGCATCAGAAAGCCAAATTCGGGCGAATTAAAAAATTTTAATTTGCTGCAATCCACCCGAATTAGTTTCCTTTTACTGGGATCGTAAGCTCCAATTATCTTATTTGAAAAATTCGAGTCTGGGATTGGGGGGGGGGCAAGCCTCCATGGACCCCCTCTGGATGCGCGCCTGGTTTATTGTTAATTGTATAGATTATCATTGTGAAACACTTATTGGAACCTTTAAAGGGTACTAATTTGTACAAAATAATTTTTCTGCAGATAAAAAAAGTGGTGCGAATGTAAATTATAATATAAAAATCATCATGAAGGCCCTAAATGTGTCTTCATACTTCATGATAATTAAAAACAGCAAAAGGAATCAAACTCGTATAGCATATGTGCGTAAGTTAAATATATAAGATAAAAATATATATTGTAAAAAGGACATTTATAATAGAAGAAAATCATCTTCACTTCATTGTATTAAAAAGGCATCATTAGTATTATCTTAACAAGCCTTTCAGTTGTTTAGGCAAAAGGATTTTGTGCAGCTAAAAAAAAGTCATGGTTAAAATTATAAATACATATGCACTACGAATGGAGATAATGAAGTATAAATTAAGGTAAGTATAAAAACTTACAACAGAACATTAATTTAAACTTTGTATTCATGAATTGCATAATATTAGTGGCATAATATTATTAATAATTATTATTTAACTCACGCTCATGCTGCACGAGATTTATTCCTCTTGCTCTTTTTCATTAATATGAAGTGTGAACACTCATGTAGGACATTCATAATGATTTTTATATTATAATTTACAATTATTTTGTAATTATAAAATCCATTAGTCAACTTCAAAATTTCACGCTACTTTTTTTATCTTCAGGAAAATTATTTTTTACAAATGTGCAGCCCTTAAAGGTTCCAATTAGTATTTTACATTGCTAATGTATACAGATTTTTTGGATATTAAAATTAATTAATATATTTTTATTGCTGTGATTACTTTTTATCCTTTTTATTCAATTTTATTAAGTTTCCAGGTTTAGTCCAGTCACTCATTAAAAATAAACTAAATCCTACATGACTTTTATTACTATTTTTAAGTTATCTTCCACGCTATATTTTAATCTGCCGCCTTATTTAAACCAAAAAAGCCATAAAAAATTACGGCTGCACCGAGTTCAAGTAGACACCGATCATTCTATTGAATTGGGTCGCTCCGTGTCCTCAGGGTGCACGAGACTTTTGACGGATCATTTTATTGAGTTCATAGCAGACTGTAACCACCTATCTCACGGTCGTGTGACGTGCTTACAGCTGAAATTTCACTGTGATTTCTCTGGGAGCGGGTGCAATTTTTCACATTAGCACCTGCTCCCAGATAAATCCTGCGGTTGTCCTTATGACAAACTTTTAACTATATATATATATATATATATATCAAGTGAATATATCAAGTGAATTTTCATAAATGAATAAATTATAAATTATGATTTGATTCGCCACGTAATGGAAATTCAAATTCAATTAACCCATTAGCTCACGACTTCCACCAGTGATAGTTTCTATTGGATGAAGAACGAACGCAGACACCAAGCAGCAGAAATGAAGGAATCGAAGTGGTCGATACTAATTTAAAAAGTATCGAGTAAATATGGCTGTTTCATCGTCAAGGGGGTGGGGGGGGGTCTAACACCCAAAACCCCCACCTTGGATACGCCAGTTTCTGGTGCCTCGGTTTTTAATTTTTCGTCTTGTACCTATTATATATTTGTTTGTTATAATTTTGTCCTTTGTATTAGCTATAATTTTTATTTATAAGATATTTCTCTAAAACAAATATGTATATTTAAAAAAAATCGAAAACTACGAAAATCTCTATTTTTACGTAAATTTGATGCTCGCAACCTCTAAAAATGTTTTTAAAAATCTGAAAAAATTAGGAGTGTATTATCTCACCCAAAGAAACAAACTGTCGCCATACGGCCGCCGAAAAATAAAAACAAGTTTTTTGTGAACCACCCTAATATATATATATATATATATATATAATTAAAAAATAAGGTTAACAACCACCGCAGGGTCCCACTGGGAGCAACTGCCATCTAAAAAATGAC
>JAABKJ010005342.1:0-23165 GCA_011634705.1 Andricus grossulariae
TCTATTACCGCTTCTCTTTCTCTGGTCCACCTGTATACTTACAAACTCAGGTAAGCCACCTTTTCCTGTCAAAAATTCCATTGCAAGAACGACAACGTTTTCGAAGAGGACGGATAGTTTCCATAATCATAGGCTTTCGGCGCCGCTTGCGCGACTGTCAGTCAGAAGTTTGGGAAAAAATTTATTTAACACTTACATTAACGTAAGAATATACTTTTTTTTTGTTATAAATATTTTCCTCATTTCTTTTATTGCCCATTTTACAGAAAAAAAAGTATAATTTATCACCTTACTCTCTGAAAACCTCAATAATTCATAATTAATGTCTTAAATAACTAAATAACAATTAGCGCACAGCAATTTTTGTTCAACTTTTCATTACATAAATTCAGCTGTACAATGCAAAAGGTTTAATTAAAATCGGTAGAGAGCCCCCGGGTTAAAAGATTTTTCATTTTTAACGTCTAACGTGACTCCTCTATCTGTTCCAAACCAAAATATAGAGATGGGAATTTTAACATAATACAATACTTCACAGCCCAAAATGCTCTCAAAACATGGGAAATAGCGAGGACTCGACCACTCTGATTTTTCCTGTATCAGGAATATATTCCCTAAAGATATCCGGGAATATAGAGAATCTATTGGAATATTTGGGAATGCAAGGAATATGAAGAATATGCGGGAATATGTAGGAATATTTAGGAATATGAGACAATATTTCGGATTATATTTAAATTATGTATATTACACACACACAAACACACACACACACACACACACACATATATATATATATATTCATACATATTATATATACTTAACTTAGAGTTTAATATCACATGACATTTAAAGTGTTATTCTTTGGTCTATATATTATTAAAATCCATATTTTTTTATCGCAGGCTCCACAATATTTTCCCTATTCCCCTCTTTTTTTCGTTTTTCCACTTAAATGCGAACTTAGTTGAAAAAAGCAATAGGCAAATCTTAGCTATTTTTGCTTGAAAGTTTATTATTTTCAGTAGAAAACTCTACTAATAAATTTTTCGTTAAGAATTCTTTTTTAGTTTAAAAGTGAGTCATTTTGTCGAAAATTTAACAATTTTGTCCAAAAGTGATACTTCTTGGTTGAAAACTCAACTGTTTTGTTGAAAATTCGTATTTTTGGCTTGAAAATTCAACACACTGTCTGGTTAACAATTAATCTGTTTCGATTGAAAATTAACTTTTTTGTTAAAAATTTAATTGTTTTGTAAAAAAATTCGTATTTTTGGCTTGAAAACTCAACAATTCGGTAGAAAATTTAACTATTTGGTTAAAAATTTATGTATTTTGTTGAAAATTCGTCTTTTTATAGAAAATCAAATTTATATGTTAAAAATTAATTTTCTAACTAAAAAATTTAACTATTTTGTTGAAAATTCAACTCATTGGTTAAAAATGAACTTTTTTGTTGACAGTTCAACAGTTTTGTAGAAAATTCGCCATTTTGGTTTGGAAATTCAGCAATTTGGTATTTTGTTGAAAATTCGTTTTTTTTAGTAAAATCCAAATGTTGTTTATTTTAAATTAAAACTTTTTTATGAAATATTAACTATTACATGTTTCGTTGAATATTCATATTTTTAGGTTGAAAATTCAACTCCTTGGTTGAAAGTTGAGAACTAATTTCTTAAAAGTTCATTTTTTTGGTTGAAGATTCATATTTTTAGTCGAAAATTCATATTTTTACTATAAAAATGGAATTATTTAGTTGAAGAATTTTAAAACGAAACAAATATAAAATAAAAATCATTCAAATAAAATCACATCCATTGTTCAACCTATTTAGTTGAAAATGTATGGGATTTTTTTGGAAAATTCGTCTTTTCTGGTAGAAAATTAATTTTCTTGGTTCAAAATTCAACTATTTGCTTAAAAACTTATGTATTTTGTTAAGAATTCTTCTTTTTAAAATCGGCTATTATTTAATAAATATACGCATTACTATTCTATTTCTTAACTTAAATCACAAATTGCGTAATTACTGATATGGAGGTGCAATTTATAATAATTATTAATGATATTTCGAGGTGATGCAAGCCCCATCAATTTTAACACGTGTTTGCCATAAGAAAAAAATACGTTTTTGTAAATTTGATTCGAAATCGTCAATATTAGCTGAGTCGAGTTAAAACTAAACCTTTCTCATCACAAACACCCATATAATATGAATAAAATATTAACACAAGTACACCCCTTGTGTAAAATAGATTTTTTTTTTAAATTGGGACAAGAGCAAAAATAATTCACTTAAAAAATACAATACTACTAAAAAAATTATTCTTGTTGACGTTCACTTATTATTTGTTCGTAACTAAAAAGTCAAAGCAAAACTAAAGATTTGAAGAAAAAAACTTGCTAGCATTACTTTAAGAGAAGATGGTTATAAACAATAGTCAATTGTTAAAATAAAAATAAAAAATCATTACCTCGCTAAGTGAAAAGTGGACAAAATGTTCAAGATTTCAGAAAAACCGCAACTTTTTAGCACTTTTCTAAGATAAGATAATTATAAATAATAATAAATTGTTTGGACAACTATTTTGGTTAACTTGCATTATTTATTACTTCACTACGTAAAAAGTGATAAAAAGTTAAAAATTTCAGAAACAAACACAACTTTCTAGCATTATTCCAATTGAATAATAATTAAAATTATAATAAATTGTTTAAGCAATTAATTTTGTTGGCTCAAACTGATTAGTTACATCACTCTCATTGAAAATCGGGCAAAAAGTGTAAAATTTAACAAAAACTGCAATTTTTTAGCATTATTCTAAGAGAATATTATTAACAATAACAATAAATTGTTTAACAATTATTTTTTCAACATTTATTAAGTCGTACCTCAATCTAATTGAATATGGGACAAAAAGTTGAAATTTTTTGAAAAAACCGCGACTTTCGAACTCTATTCTAAGAGAAAATATAGAAAAAAAATAAATTGTTTAAAAAATGTTCATGTATCAGAAACAATTTGCATTGAAAAACCCGCAAAAAATCATAATTAGCGCCAAAAGCTCGCAAAACCAATTTTTTCACTTATGGGGTTTTTGTGGGACCCTTCGAAACATACTTACGGGGATGATATTCAAAAAGTAATATTTTATTCATATTATATGGCTGATTGTTAAGAGAAATATGTAGTTTCAACTCGACTCAGCTAATATTGACGATTCTGAATAAAATTTACAAAAAAGTATTTTTTTCTTATGGGAAACACGTGTTAAAATTAGGAATATCAAGAATATTTGGGAATATAGAGAATATTAAGAATATTTGGGTATATTGAAAGAATATATGGGAATATTTCGTGAGTGTACCAGGAATATCGGAGTGGTCGACCCCTCAAACTCGACGCAGACACGCTTGGACATTTTTAATCGCATCTTAGGAACCCGTGAATATTTTTAAAGTTTTATTGGCTTTAATTAAAGATACAATTTTCAAGATTACGTCCTGTAAATTTTAACTCTTTTCGACAAAGTTCCTAAATCAAAAAACGAGTTGAAGTTAAGCTGCAAAATCTGAGAAATTCTCGGCGATCACCGTCTCGCAGCCGACAGCGGTGATCGCCGACTCAAGCTTGACGCAGAAACGCTTGGACATTTTTAATCGCATCTTAGGAAACCGTGAATATTTTCAAAGTTTGATTGGGTTTAATTAAAGATACAATTTTCAAGATTACGTCTTGTAAATTTCAGATTTTTCCGCAAGTTTCCCAAGTCACAGAACGAGTTGATGTTCAGGTACAAAATCTGAGAAATTCTCGGCGATCACCGCTCTGGCGGCCGACAGCGGTGATCGCCGACTGAAACTCGACGCAGACACGCTTAGACATTTTTAATCGCATCTTAGGAACCCGTGAATATTTTTAAAATTTTATTGGCTCAAATTAAAGATACAATTTTAAAGATCACGTCGTGAAAATTTCAGCTCATTTCCGCAAAATTCCTAAAACAAAAACGAGTTGAAGTTAAGGTTCAAAATCTGAGGAATTCTCGGCGATCACCACTCTCGCGGCCGACAGCGGTAATCGCCGACTCAAACTTGACGCAGAAACGCTTGGACATTTTTAATTGTATCTCTGTAACCCATTGAGATTTTACGAATTTTATTGACTTGAATTAAAAACTGCTTTAAAGACTGCTTTGTCAGATTTGTTTCTAAAAATTTCCTAGGTCATGCCATGAGTTAAACTCGAGGTAGAAAATTCCAGAAATTCTTGACTTTTTTCAGCGGTTCTTAAAAAAAGCTTTTCGCTCCTTTTTCGAACGAATAATCAAATTTCAAAGTCAGCGGTGATTTTTAGTACCGCACGCGCTAGCCGTGTAGATAATTTTCGACGGTAGCGAATATATTATTATTATGCTTTACAGACACCGTAAATATTTGATAAAAGTGAGTAAGTGCAATTTTCTGTGAAAGAGTGAGTAATCTAAACGTATTGATTTAATTTAATAGATAACCACTGTGTGAGGCTAGAGGGTCAGCGAACGGCCGAACGGGTACATATCAGTTGGTCAATCTCAGTTGTCTCAGTTGAGTGATAACAGCCCGTGACAATGGCGAACTTCTGGTTGTCGGTTATAATTTTCATTGTTCTTTTTTCCCAAATTATCAGTTTTAGACTTAACATCTCTGATTGTCCAATTTCATCAGAATCAGTCAAAAATGATCAATCAGATTTTAATTATCAGGTCGAATACTTTGAAGTGCCGGTTAGTAGAATTTATCCTGAATAAAAGAATCGTAATCAAATTTTATATTCAATTTTTAAAATTTAATTATATCTGAAAACTTAAAATATCAATGATTTAGTACTTAATTTCTTATTTCCAATAGGTGGATCACTTCAGTTTTTCTACGAACAATACTTTCAAAATAAGATACCTTATCAATGGTATTTGGCAGAAGGGAAATGATGCTCCGATCTTTTTCTACACTGGCAATGAAGGTGACATTAAACTTTTCGCAGAGAATACGGTAAATTTTTTTTTGGTTTGACTATTTAAGAAAAAATATAAATTTTATTTTTAATTTAACTGCCATTTTTGATATCAAACTTTTGGCAGCATAAAAAAATATGCTTTCTTACAATGAAGTTTAATTTTCAATACATTTGAAAACTAAAATTCTTTAGTTGTGAAGATTTATAATTTAAATTTTTCCATTTACAAATATTTTCTAGTTTGAAAGTGTACAATTGAGCCGCCGGATGCAATAACCAGCTCGACGCCCGAAAACGCGTAAAAGTATTGTCCGATCGTCTCAAAAAAAGAAAATTTTCAAAATGGAAAAATTAATTTGTTTGAAAATGTAGAATTGTAGAGAATAAGGAAATGAAACTTTTTCCAACCAAAATTTTTTTTGTCAAACGTTTGTTTTTAATAATAAAAACGAAATATTGAAAAAAGTTTCTCTCTGATTTAATTAAGTTTTAAAACTTAAATCGTTCTAACTCGGCCAAATATTATTGAAAGGACTTCATATTTTCAGGACATATTCAAAATACTCTAGCGATGTCTAGGAAATCATGAAAAAGTTAACAAACATTTATTGGTAAATGATCTTTAATTGCAAAATGAGGTCAATTGATAATTGTGTTTTCTTGGTTTCGCCGGTAAAAAGTATCTAGGTAACTTCGACTTTCAAAGAACTTCCAGTGAATGATTTGTTCAGCAATGTTGAATGAAGTTTTTTGGAAAATCTCATATCGATTTGTTGAAAATTTACTGAGATATTCAGATTTGGAAAAAGTCCTCGACGTCTGCCCGCGCTGTTAGCTAATGCGTCGCGAGGACTGCTCTGTCAGACAGCGTTTTCTCAAGGCGGGCAGACGTCGAGCACTTTTTCCAAATCTGAATATCTCAGTAAATTTTCATCGTATCGATATGAGATTTTACAGAAAACTTCATTCAATATTGCTGAATAAATCACTCAAGGAAGTTGTTCGAAAGTCGAAGTTACCTAGATATGTTTTACCGGCGAAACTAAGAAAATACAATTATCGATTAACCTCATTTTGCAATTATTGATTATCAAACAATAAACGATTGTTAACTTTTTTATGATTTCCTAGCCATTGCTAGAGTATTTTGAATATGTCCTGAAAATATGAACTCATTTCAATAATATTTGTCCGAGTTAGAACGATTTAAGTTTTAAAATTTAATTAAATCAGGGAGCAACTTTGTTCAATATTTTGTTTTTATTATCAAAAATAAACGTTTGCCAACAGAAATTATAATAGGAAAAAGTTTCATTTCCTTATTCTGTACAATACTACATTTTCCAAAAATTGATTTTTCGATTAAAATTTTTTTTTTTGAGACGATCGAACAATCCTCTTACGCGTTTTCGAGCGTCGGGCTGGTTATTGCACCCAGCAGCTCAATTGAGGACCCGCATGCAATAAGGCGACGAGCGCTCGAAAACGCGAACATTATTGTCGAATAGGATGGTTCAAGAATGCATAACAATTTTTTTTTAATATTTATGCATATGGCCCAGAAATTTGTTCGAATCCACAAGAAATAAATGCGTTTAACAAAAAATATTTAGAGGTTCCGGAAGCCCCCTGAAGTTTAACACGTATTTCTCATAAGGAAAAAAGACGTTTTTGTCAATTTTATTCAGAATCGTCAATATTACGTGAATTTCTCTTCACATTTAGCCGTAGAATATGAATCATATCTTTTTTTTTTATAAATATCACCCCCATAAGTTTGTTTTATAGGGTCCCAAAAAAAACCCATATGTGAAAAGTTGGGTTTTACGAGTTTTTGGCGGTAATTATTTTTTTGCGGCTTTTGAATACAAATTGTTTATAATACATAAGATACTAGTTTCTACTGGTGATATTATTTTTGTGTAAATTTTTTAAACAATTTATTGTGGTTTTTATCAATTTTCTCTTAGAATAGAGTTAGAGTCGCGGTTTTTTCCGATTTTTTCAACTGATTTTCAACCTATTAATTCAAATGAGGTAATAATTAATGGAAGTTAACAAAAATTATTGTTGAAGCGATTGATTATTGTTTATAACTATCTTCTCTTCGATAATTGATATAAAGTTGCGGTTTTTTCTGAAATTTGTTACTTTGCTTTGGCTTTTTAGTTATGAACAAATAACAAATCAACATTCGAGAGGATAACTATTTAAACAATATCTTTTTTTTCGAATCTCTATATATTTATATTATCATCGATGGCAACGTATTTTCTCAAGGGAAGGAGTGTGGGGGGGGGGGAATGATCTTAAAATATGTGCAATAGGGTGGTTCTTATTTATACTAGATGGAACTATTTTTATTTTTTCTGCTTTCACCCCCCCCCCCAGGTTTGTTTGAATGCCTAAAAAAAATTTCTTTCTTTGAGCGAAATCGGTTAATATTCAGGGGTCGCGCAAAGACCATGAAGATTTCCATTGACTTGAGATAGGAAAAAGTCTGCTTTTTGTAAATCTAATATTTAAACGAGGTAATCTATTACAAATAATTCCGTATTTCAGTATATTGTTCAGAATTCGTTAGAAAATAAGAATCAGTCATAAATTTCGAGGGTGAATGACTTTAAGCCTCTCTTATGGGTCCCCAAAAAAATCCCCATAAGTGACAAATTTGAATTTTCCGTAATATTGCGGTTTATTAACGCTTCTTGAAAGTTTTTTTTTCATAAATAATCATTAATCGGTAGAAGAAGCGTTTTGTCTCAACAAATTTTCGACAGATTTTAATATTTTTAAGTACTAATTAGTTTTCTAAAGGTACTTTGAAATGTTTAAAAAAATTCAAATTATTTTAAAAATTTTGTTTTGTTAAAATGTAATATAAAACGATTATAATTGTTGAAGTATATGAACAAATTATGTAATTATTATAATTGATTAAAGAACTCATAACATCTAGATAATACGTTCATTTTGCGACTTACAAGAAAAAAAAAGTTTAAACAAATTAGAATTATTCAAACAATTGAAAATTAGTTAATAGATGATTGGGTATTCTTAAATGACCGATTAATGATTATTTATGAAAAAGAAACTTTCAAAGGCGTTAGTAAACCGCAATATTAAGTAAACACAAATTTCTCATTTATGGGGGTTTTTTGGGGACCCATCGCGTGATATAATGCAATTGAAAATAAATTTGATTCCAACATTTGTTGAATTTCAAGTTCAATTGTTAACTTTTTCAATAAATAAATCATTCAATTTATAATTCGTTATTCTAACATCTTTTAATTTGAAAAATTTGGATCTTATGTCTTCATTTTTAAGCGTACATTTTAAATTTAAACCATTTTAAAATGTAGTTTTGAAGACTTAAACAATTAAAAATTAAAAGCGTTTGAATTTTAAAATGTTCGATTAAAGGCTGCTTAAGTTGATCAACTATAAACATAAATTAATGAATGATTTTTAAAACTGAACTGTAGTTCGATTGTTAAAAATTGAATAATAATTGATTTTACAGGACGATTCGGAATCAGTTAAAAATTAAAAAATTTATAGATTTTATCGTTGAAAATTGAACTAGTTCAATTCCGAAGTCTTAGTAGTTAAAAAAATTTAAATGTCCGATTAAAACTTTATAAACTACTTTCAATTTTTAAATAATTTAAAATTAATAGATTCATCACTAAAAGTTTTTAATCAATTTCAAGTCCTATTCAAATAAATATTTCAGTCGAAAATAATCCATTTTTAACACATTCAATTAAATTTTGTTTCATTAAATAGAAAGCCTTGAATAGTTAAATATACAGAGTACTAAATTTAAACTTTAAACGTCACAATTTTAATTGTTCCATTGAAAAAAAATTTAATTTGTAAGTGAAAATCTTTATGTATAAATGAAGTGTTGCAGTCTAGAACTAAATAACCAACATTTTTTCGAAAATGGGTTTGATACATAAAAAAATCTTTAAAAATCAAAAACAAGTTGTGATTAAAAGATTAGTTCGAACTCTCATTTTGTAATACAATAATAAAAAAAGTAGTTTAAGTTTTAGTTAGAATTTTAGCGCAGAAATAATTTTTTTTCCTTTTGCGATATTTTTTGAAATTATTATCGTTTGATACCGTCACACTAAATTTTTTCTTCTCGGAACAGAATAATTTGTTTATATAAAATAATTGTCATTTTGACCAAGCTTCCCCATATCTCGGGAGCAAGTTTTTATTTTTGAGAAAAATTGAAAATTCGATTTTCAATCGTTACCGAAAATCGAATTTCAAAACCTGTGAAATTGTAACCTCAGAATACTTGGACAAGTTACTCGAAATTGATTCACTTTTTCAGATCAAAAATTTTTTATCCTCATTCAAAAACTCATGATCTCGGGAGTAAGTTTTTATTTTATGTTTCATATATATTTCAATTTCCTGAAAATTTCTGATCTTGTTGGTCATCTAGTTCCGTACTGTCACCCTTATAATAAAAGTTGAACAATCATTAATTTGAAACGACTTAAAATTGAAATAATTCAACTTAAAATAATTTATGTATAAAAAAAACGTTTTAATTTTATAATTCTAGTTTTCAAGAAAAGGGAAGAATTTCGGTATTTAAATTTTTTCCTAATTGTAAGAGGAACTTTTTTGTTTTTTACGGTTTTATTGAGTTAAAGGCGGGAAATTTTGTATTTTAAACATATTTACTGAGTGTGAAACGAGGAAGTTTTAGTTTTCAATTTCTGTTGAATTCACAGAGGGACATTTTATATTTTAAAAATTTGTATCGAGTTGTAAGGGAAGACATTTTTGGCTAAAAATTTTGTTCTGAATTGAAAGAGGCCGTTTTTTGCTTTTATCATTTTTATTGAGTTTTAAGTGATGAAATTTTGTTTTTAATTTTTTCTAAAGTGGAAGAAGCAATTATTTTGTTTTGAATATTAGATTGAGTTGGAGGAGAGGAAATTTTTGTTATAAATTGTTTTTCTGAATTGGAAGAGGTCAATTTTTTCCGCTAACCATTTTTATTGAGTGAACCGGGGGGCAAATTTGGTATTTTTAAGATTTTTGAAAATTATTATTTATTATAATTTTTTATTTAACATTTTGTACTGAATCGGAAGAGAGACGTGTTTTATTTTTCACATTATATTTAGTGCAAGATGAAAGGGAGGATTAGTTTTAATTTAAAGCATTGAAATTGATAGCGTAGATTTATATTTTTTAACCACAAATCGTTAAGCAAATCAATATATAACAATTTTAAATGTAAATTTTTGCTGTTTAATGGAATCAAATTTAAAATTGTTCATTTGGAAAGTGTTAAAAGCTTCCATTTTATAGTGTAAATTATTCAGCATTTACATTAAAAATGGTTTAGGATTCAATTCAGGGACCGGATCAAAAACCGGTTATAATTTTCTGGCACCTAAAGTGGGAATTTTTTCCCTCGATTAAAACGGCCACCCTGAATGTTCTGAACTGTGAATGATCGGCAAATTTTTTCTAAGTATTAAGTATGTCACCATAAATAAAAAAACTTCGAAATTGGTGTATTAAAAATATAAAATCTGTTTTTACTTTTTCAAAAACGAATGAATTTTTAGAATGTACAATAACAATTATAAATCATATTAGGGTTTCATGTGGGACATAGCACCAGAGTTTGGAGCCCTCTTGATTTTTGCAGAACATCGTTATTATGGCGAATCAATGCCATTTGGAAATAAATCCTTTTCGGATCCGAAAAATCTTGGTTATCTTACTTCAGAGCAGGCCTTGGCTGACTATGTGGATTTAATAGAATATTTAAAATCTCAACCAAAATTAGAAAAGAGTCCTGTTATAGCATTTGGAGGATCCTATGGTGGAATGCTCAGTAGCTGGATGCGAATGAAATATCCTCATATCATCCAAGGGTTTGTATCAATAATTTATGCCTAAATATCCTAGTGGAAAATATTTTTACAAAAAAGTACAACGTTTCTGAAACTTTACTTTTTTTGAAAAAAATGTACCAAATTTAGCAACAAAAATACTATTGAATACAAATAGATAATTTTTTCATGTATTTTTGTGTAGAAAACTGAAAACAATTACTATAAAGTATAAGTTTCTACAATTCAAGAATTTTTATAACTTTTTATTAATATATTTTTTTTACCTCGTTGTAAAAATCTGCAAGGTATTACAGAAAACTACAGGATTTTACATTTTTTTATTTGGGTATTGGACGTCATGAAAACACTTTTAATGTTATAAATACGAATTACTTGAATTCCATGAGTTCCGTGAATTCCGTAAATTATTTGAATCTAAAAAGATTTGAAAAGAAAACAATTTTTGATTAATAAATAACAATTGAACAGTTATTAATTTGGAACAAATTCGAGGAAGTTTAAGATATATCTAGAAAGTTTGAAAAGATTCCAAA
Organism: Andricus grossulariae; assembly: GCA_011634705.1. Classification (NCBI taxonomy): domain Eukaryota; kingdom Metazoa; phylum Arthropoda; class Insecta; order Hymenoptera; family Cynipidae; genus Andricus; species Andricus grossulariae. The sequence continues at coordinate 11,436 of JAABKJ010005342.1, forward strand.
ATGATTCAAAACTTGAAAATATTTCAAAACATTTAAAATAAAATGTAGATTTTTGAAGATTTCGAGCAAAAAAATTAGAAGACTCTTAAGAATTTTGAAAGGTATCAAAGCAATAACATTTTTTTATAAATATTTCTAGAAAAACTAAGAATGATTTTTTTGTTGAAAAATTAATTTAAAAAGAATATTTAAAAAGAATTGCAAAATTTTCAAAAAAGAATCTGAAAGATTTTAAAGAAATTTTTTTAATCTTGCAGGATTTTCGAAAAATTGTAGGAGAAATACGAGTTCCAAGATAATAACAAAATTTTCATTAGATTCCTAGAAAAATTTTAAATGATATTTTTGAAAATACATTTTTAAGAGAATATTTGAAAAGATTTTAAAACAAAATTTTGTGTATAAATTAATGTTTTTAGCTTAAAATTGATTAAAATGATACCATTTTTAAAATTGGTAAATTTGTTGATTCATTCTTCAATTTATAGAATTGAAAATGATAGCGTGGATTTCTATTTCCTGAAATCTTTGAACTGAACAATCTATAAAAGCTAAAAATGAAAAATGTTGTAGTTTAACGGCTTTTAATGACAACATTTTCAATCAGAAAGTGTTAAAAGCTTACATATCATACGTGTAAATTATTGAGCACTTAAATTAAAAAAGTTTAAAGCTTTAATTTTGAAATTTTTTAATTCAAAAGAATTTTACTTAGAGTTTTTTAATTAACAGTTAAGTTTTTACAACTTTAAATGCTAAGAAAAATTTATCTTCAAGAGTTCGAATCTTTTATTTGCAATGACCGTGTTCAATTTTTTCTCAATTCTTCAATTTTCATTTGCATTAAAAAAAAAATTTCTTTTTCGACCCAGGATGAAAAATATTGAGAACATTGCAATGGCTGCAAAACCTGTAAATTCCTGTAGGTTCTTATAGTTGTAAATTCTTGTTGTTTTTCATTTTTTTTAATTCTGTTGAGAAAACTTAATCTACAATAAAATAGAGCAATATACAAAAAAGTATCAAAAAGTACAACATTCGTCCGAATAATATAAACAGTTGCTCTTTTCTTTAATTTTGGTTGTTATTTATTGCATTTATTTCTAGATTTCTGTGAAAATGGTTTTAGTTTTTTTGTATTTTTTTGTAAAAATTTTTCTACCAAGGCAACTGACAATGATTTGTAAGAAACAAATTCATTCATTCGACTAATTGGGGTTTTTAAAGGGCGATTGCTGCCTCTGCACCAATCTTACAATTTACTGGGCACACTAACTGCGAAGCTTTTACGAGGATAGTGACATCAGATTTTCGAGCTGCTCATCCCACTTGTCCAAAAGTTATTCGCAAATCTTGGGATGCGATTAAAAACATTACTTCTACTCGTGAGTCAATATCCTAAAACAATTAATTCTACATTTTAAAGAAGGTGCCCGTAGATTAGGGAAAATTTGAAAATAAAAAAAAGACAGTGCATTTTTTTCTCAGAGAAATTCAGGGAAAAGTCAGGGATTTTGAAAAAAAAATCGCAAAAGTTAGGGACTTTATTAGGGAATTTAGAAAAAAATGTTGTTCAAAAGTCCTCGAAAAAGTCATCCTTTTTGGTTGAGAACTTAACTGATTTGTTGATACTATTTTTTTTGTATTTGGACATTCAAATATTTTAGCAGAAAATTAACTTTTTGTTGAAAATTCATATTTTGGTGTTGAAAAATCAACTAAAATCTTTCTTGGTTGAAAATTTGCCTATTTTTTTTAATGCAACTTTATGATTTGAAAATTCATCGGTTTTATTAGAATTTGATTCTTTTTTAATGCAACTGTTGGTTGGAAATGAATCTTCTTTAGATGCGGATTCAACTATTTTTTTGAAAATTCGTCCTTTCTGATAGAATTCAACTATTTTTACTAAAATTTAAAATTTTAATATTTTCGGTTGAAATATCCACTATTACAATTTTCGTTGAAAATTCATCTTTTTCTGTTAAAAATTGATTCAATTGGTTAAAGATTAAACCACTGTGAATGAAAATTATGTTTTTGTTGAAGATTCGTCATTTTAAATGAAAATTCCTCTGTTTAATTAAAAATTCGTTTTTTTATTGCAAATTAATTATTTTAATTAAAAATTAGTTCAAAGTTCAACTATTTTGTTGAAAATTGATCTTTTTGAATTTGTTCAAAAATTCAACTTTTTGGTTGAAAATTAACGATTTTATTGAAAATTCAGATTTTTTAGTTAAAAATTCAACTGTTTGTCTGAAAATTCACATATTTTGTCGAAAATTGTTTTTTTTTTTTTGTAAAAAATTATTTTTTAATTATAAATTCCACTAATACATTTTTTTATAATTTATCGTTGAAGGTTCAAAATTCAACTGTTTGGTTTCTAATTCAACTATTTTATTGAAAATTTAAGTACTTTATTGAAAATTCAACTCTTTGGTTGAAAACGCAACTATTTAGTTGAAAATTAACGTCTTTGTTGAAGATTCACATTTCTGGGTTGAAAATTCAACTTTTTACAGAAGATTCCTCATTTTGCTTGAACGTTTAACAATTTAGATGGACTTCTTTTTCTTCATTGACTGAAAATTCATCTATATTTCAATTATTTCAATTTTTATCACTTATTTTCAATTATTTTTCAATTATTTCAATTTTTTTACTGAAAATTAAAATTTTCCATTTTTGGTTAAGATTGATTTTCTTTTGTTCAAAATTCAGTTCTTTGGTTGAAAATTGTACTATTTTGATGAAAAAAATTATTTTTTGTTGAAATATCAACTATTACATATTTTGCTGAGAATTCGTTTTTTTTGTTGAGAATTCGTTTTTTTGTTGAAAATTCAAATGTCTTTAAAAAAATTAGTTATTTTTATGCAACTGTTTTTGGTTGCAGTTTAATCTTTTTTTTTATTAAAAATTCAATCATTTGTTTGAAAATTGATCTCTGAAGGTTGAGAGTTCAACTATTCTGTAGAAAATAGTTCTTTTTTGCTTTAAAGTTCAACTATTGGGTTAAAAATTTAACTATTTTGTTGAAAATTCAACAATTTTGTTGAAAATTTATTTATTTTTTTGAAAACTTAACTATTTGTTTAAAAACTCATATTTTCTGGTCGAAAATCCAAATCTTTTGTTTTGTTGAAATTTTACATTTTTGGGTTGAAAATTCAACTCTTTAGTTGAACATTGAAGTATTTTTTTGGAAATTTCATATTTTGTTGTTGTTGAAATTTCAACTATTACATTTTCTTATTGAGAATTCATCTCTTTGCTTGAATGTTTAAATCTTCAATTGAAAATTTATCTTTTTGAATTTGTTTAAAAACGCAACTATTTAGTTGAAAATTAACGTCTTTGTTGAAGATTCACATTTCTCGGTTGAAAATTCAACTTTTTACAGAAGATTCGTCATTTTGCTTGAACGTTTAACAATTTAGGTGAACTTCTCTTTCTTGATTGACTGAAAATTCATATATTTTGATGAAAATTAGTCTTTTTGGTGAAAAATTATATTTTTTACTGAAAATTTAAATTTTAAATTTTTGGTCAAGATTGATCTTCCTTTGTTGAAAATTCAGTTCTTCGGTTGAAAATTGAACTATTTTGTTGAAAAAAATTATTTTTGTTGAAATATCAACTACACTGTTTTGTTTTGTTGGTATTTCAAATTTTTTGGTTGAAAATTTAACTGTTTACAGCAAATTCGTCTTTTCACTTGAATGTTTAACAATTTATATAAACTCGTTTTCTTCATTGACAAAATGAAGTGAATGAAATGATTTTTGGTTAAAATTTATCTTTTTTTTTTTGAAAATTCGTTTTTTTTTGGTAGAACAATAATATTCTTGCATAAAAATTCTTGTTTTTGCTTTAAATATTCATATCTTTTACTAGAAATATAATTTTTCTTACATTAAAAATGACACTATTATATTTCTTTTAGAATTCATCTTTGTAGGTTGAAAATTAAACTATTTGGTTAAAAATTCAACTATTTTGTTAAAAATGGAAGTATTTTGTTGAAAATTCAACATTTTGGGTTGAAAATTCATCTGCCTTCTAATGTGTTTGAAAATGCAATAGTTTTTGGTTGAATTTTAATCATTTTGTATTAAAAATTCGATCATTTGGTTGAAAATTGATCTTTGAAGGTTGAGAGTTCAACTATTCCTTACAAAATGGGTTTTTTATGCTTTAAACTTCAACTATTGGGTTAAAAATTTAACTATTTTGTTGAAAATTCAACAATTTTATTAAAAATTTATTTATTTTGATGAAAACTTAACTATTTGGTTAAAAGCTCATATTTTTGGGTCGAAAATTCAAATCTTTTGTCTTGTTGAAATTTCAAATTTTTGGGTTGAAAATTTAACTGTTTACAGAAAATTCGTCTTTTCAATTGAATGTTCAACAAATAAGATAATTTTATTTGTTTTCATTGACTGAAAGTTTTTGGTTAAAATTTATCTTTTTTTTTTTGGACATTTGTTTTTTCTTTTGGTAGAAAAATAATCTTCTTTGTTGAAGATTCTTTTTTTTTATTTTAAAATTCATATATTTTGCTAGAAATTTAATTTTCCTTTAATTAAAAATGCCACTATTACATTTCTTTTAGAATTCATCTTTGTAGGTTGAAAATTCAACTATTTGGTTAAAAATTCAACTATTTAGTTAAAAATGTAACTATTTTGTTAAAAATTCAACTATTTTGTTAAAAATTGAAGTATTTTGTTGGAAATTCAATTAATTGGTTTTCAAAAAGTCATCCTTTTTGTTTAAAAAATCAAGTGATCTGTTGAAAAATTGTTGTTTTTTTTTTGTCAAAAATTGAACTATTTTTGTAAAAATTCGTTTTCTTCTTAAAATATCAACTATTACATTTTTCGTTGAAAATTCATCTTTTTGTTGAAAATTCAACATTTTAGATTGAAAATTCAACTGCCTTCTAGAAAATTCGTCATTTTGGCTTGAAAGTTTAACTATGTGGCTGAAAATGCAATAGTTTTTGTTTGAATTTTAATCATTTATTAATCATTTATCTTTTTGGGTGAAATGAATAAATTTAAAAATTGTATGTAATCTGAAATTATTCTATTCCGTTTATAAAAGATTCCATGTTAAAAATGTTACAAGATAAAATGCTGGTCTTTGAATATTAATGGTCGGAGAAAATGAAAAATTAGGTAAAACCCAGAGAAAAGTCAGGGAATTTTGAAAATTAAGTTTTTCGCCCACCCTGTGTATCTAAATGTCTCTAAAGAATTCTAAACCTTAATTTTTATTTCATCACAGCTGAGGGATTAAAGTGGTTATCAGAAAATTGGAAGCTTTGCAAGCCACTCGTTAATTCATCGCAAGTTATTACTCTGAAAGAATGGCTGAATGATATTTATGGAGATTTGGCTATGGTGAATTATCCATATGAAACCAGTTTTTTGGCACCTTTGCCTCCAAATCCAATATCTGTGAGTAAAGTTGTGTCCTTGTGTCATTTTTTTTTTTTTTTGAAATTCAAGAATCTCAAATTCGATTCAAATCAAATTCAAAATCCCATTTAACATCCAACACTCAAGTCAATGTATAGAATTCCTGAAAATATAACAAGAATCCAATGATAAAATTCGGACAACCACCACAAAATGCTTCTACTACAATTCCTAAAAACAAAAAAAACAAAAAACAAAAAAAAGACGAAAGAAATAAAAAAGAGAAGGAAGGGGATTTGGTTGGTTGCCTTCTCATTTTTCTTTCCCCTTTTTAAATTTTTGTCCGAAGAAACAAATTTTTTGTTTTGTTTTTAGGAATTGTAATAGGAGCATTTTGTGGTGGTTGTCCAAATGTTATCGTTTTATTCTCGTTTTATTTTCAGGAATTCTATACATTTTGTTTGCAATTAAAAAAAATATATATCTTGATTGATTTTTCATTCTGCAGGTGGTGTGTAAATATCTCAGAAACACGACTCTTTCTGAAAAGCCTCTTTTGCTCTCTTTATTCCAAGCAATAAGTGTTTATACAAACTATACTGGTGAAAAAAAATGCAATCTTATTGATGATGCTTCACCGGATTTGGGAACAGCTGGTTGGAATTATCAAGCTTGTACGGAGATGGTAATGCCTATGTGTTCCAATGGCGTGCATGACATGTTTGCACCAACTCCTTGGAACATTACCGAGTTTAGTGATAAATGTTTTGCAATTTACAAAGCTAGACCACAACCTGATAAGGCTTGTAAAGTGTACGGATGCTCTGATCTTTCAACAGCATCCAACATAGTCTTCAGGTAAAATTTGGACATTCTTAAATAATAAAATAAATAATTGCGACAGGGAAAATTACCCTCAACTCCTGATATAAAAACGGTTTCGGGCATGGCTTGCAGTGACCTTGATCCTAAATCGGGGGAATCCAAACGTAAACAAACGGGGCCGCATAAACCATTTCTGTTGGATTTGGACGCATGACGCAATCTGATGCAACTAATGCGCTGAGAGTGCAGCCCTCAGGCTTTTTGTCACGCTAGACTGAGCACCGCATCTCTCTCGATCTCGCGGCTCTCCTCATCGTGAAATTGCCGAGGACATCAATTCGAGGAATATCGTAAACCGGGGATTCTTATATCGGGAGTTGAGTGTATGTAGAAAATTTATAACTCTTATTCTCTGCTAAGAAAAAGGTTATAAAAATAATTTAAAGGACTGTTCAAAAACTATGTCACACTGATAAGGGGTGGAGGGAAGATTTTGTGACGATTTGTGACTTAAGGGGGGGGGGGGGTATCGCAGAATGTAAAATCACACATGGAAAATATAAATGTGAATAACAATTTTTTGGAATGCTTGAAAAAATGAAAATTATAGTGATTTCATTTTACAAGTAAAGCATCTAAATTCAGACCCGTTTTCAAGAAACTTCCCTTTTTATTGTTTTTCGCTTAAATGCAAACTGAATCCGAATATTTTTCGATGAAAGGTAATTATTTTAAATTTAAAAGTCTAGTATTACATTTTTGGTTCATAATTCATCTCTTTTAATTATAAATTCTACTATTTGGTTGAAGATTGAACCATTTTGTTGAAAATTCCTTTTTTTTTTTTAGTTAAAATTTTTTTCTTAATTGAAAATCTAACTAATTCATTGTTAGCTGAAAATATATCGTTTTTTAATTGAAAATTTAACTACCAAATTTTTCAGTGAAAATTTAACTACTTGGTTGAAAGTTGAAATAATTTTTAAAAAATTCATTCTATTAGTTTAAAATTTAACTATTGAGATTAAAAATCGTTTTTATTTCATTTTATTTGTTTTTTAATTTAACTAATCCATTTTTGTTTAGAAATTGATGGGTTTCAGTTAAAAATTCAACTATTAAATTTTTTATTCAGAAAAAATTTTTGTTTAAGACAACTACTTGTTTGAAAGTTGAACTACTTTGTTAAGCATTCATTTTATTGACTGAAGAATGAACTATTTTGTTGAAAATTCGTTTTTGGTTTGTTTAAAAATTAATTTTTTAATCGAAAATTTAAATATTCTTTTTTTGGTTGGAAATTGATCTTTTTTAGTTGAAAATTCAACTATTAATTTTTTTATTAATAATTCATATTTTTTTAGTGAGAATTCAACTACTTGTTTGAAAGTTGAACTACTTTGTTAAACATTCACTTTATTGGCTAAAAATTTAACTATTTTGTTAAAAATTAGTTTTATTGTTTGATAATTAATTTTGTAATTGAAAATTTAACTATTCCATTTTTGGTTGAAAATTGATCGCTTTTAGCTTATAATTCAACTATTCTGTTGAAAATTTATGTATTTTTTTGTAAATTCGTCTTTTTGGTAGAAAATTAATCTTATTGATTGCAAATTCAACTACTTAGTTTAAAGTTGAACAAATATACTTTCTTAAAAATTAATTTTCTTGGTTGAAGATCCATCTCTTTAAATATTTGGTTGAAAATTAGTTTGTTTTTTATCTGAAAATCAATTTTGTGAACTGTAACCTAAACTATCCCATTCTTGGTTGAAAATTGATCACTTGTAGTTTAAAATTCAATTGCTTGGTTGAAAATGAATTCTTTTGTTGAAAATTAATTTTTTTGGGTTGAAAATTTTACTATTTGGTAGAAAATTTAACTTTTTGCTTGAAAATGAACTTTTTGGATGAAAATTCATATTTTCGGATAGAAAATTCATCTGTTTTGTAGAGAATTCGCTTTTCTGACTGGAAAATTCAACAATTTGGTGAACATTTTTTTTGTTTCTTAAATGAAAAATATTTCTTGGTTAAAAATTTATCTCGTTTGGTTGAGATATGTTTTTAATTCAAAGTAAAACTGTTTGGTTACAAATTAATTTGTCTTCGCTGAAGGATTAAACTATTTTGTTGAAAATTCGTCTTTTTTGGTTGAATTGAATTTTTTTTATTTAAGATTGAGATAATTTCTGGCTGAAATACCAACTATTTCATTTTTGGACGAGAATTGCTCTTTTTTGGTTAAATTCGACTGATTTTTATTTAAAATTACAATCTTTATTCCGTTAAAATATCAACTATTATATTTTTCGTTAAGAATTAACCTTTTTTGATTGAGAATTCAACTACTTGATTGAAAGTTGAACTTCTTTGTTGATAAGTTTTTGTTTGTTAAACATTCAACATGTTAGTTGAAAATTAAATTATTTTTTTGGATTTCTAATTATTTTCATAAAAATTGAACTATTTTGTTAAAAATTCATCCTTTTTGGTCGAAAATTTAACTGTTTTGTTGAAAATTCATTTTTTTTTATAGAAAATTTGTCCTTTTGGATTGAAATTTCAACTGTATTCTAAAAAATTTGTCTTTTGGCTTGAACATTCAACTGTTTGTTTCAAAATGCAACTAGTTTTGGTTAAAGAATAAACGTTTTTTTTTAAGAATTCGACCAATTGATTAAAAATAAATTCATCTTTTTAGGGTGAAAATTCCACTATTTGCTTACAAATTGAACTATTTTGTTGAAATTTCATCCCTTTCGCTTGCACCATCAACTATTTTTTTTAAATTCTACTATTTGGTTGAAAATTAATCTCTGTAGGTGGAAAATTCGTATTTTTGGATAGAAAATTCGTCCTTCTTTGTTGAAGAATCATATTTTTTGGTAGAAAAGTTCTTGGTTTAAAATTCATCTTTCTCAGTTAAAAATACAAACGTTCTTTAAAAAAAACCGTCTCTTTGGCTTGAAGATTCAACTATTTGTTAAAAAATGTTTATAATTGAAGTTTAATCTTTTTTGCTTAAAAATTCAACCATCTGGTTGGAAAATCATCTCTTTTGGTAGTAAATGAATCTTTTTTGCAATATATTTCGACTTGAGATGGTAAGCGCTTCGTATTTAATTCAATAGGGTACCTATACATTCATTTTATTTAAAACAATTTTTCACCGATTTTCATGAAAAATATCCCTATTTTTCCTGTTTTGAGCGCTAGAATTTTGGCTGTGAAGACTGTTAAAATATTATATTTATTGTTTTAAATTAGGCATTTGGCAAAAGAAATCGAAGAAAAATTTTTGACCTAAAAAGAGGGTGGGGGGAGGCTGTTTGTACTCGTGAAAAAGTTTTGAAAATAGTGTGAAGCAGTTTTTGAATGGCTCCTAAAATTGTATACCGATTACAGAAAATATTTACGTTTTCATGTGTATTTTTATCGATTTTGAAAACTATATTCTAAATTTTGATTAACTGCACATTTATTAATTTTTTTATAGTAATGGTTTGTTGGATCCCTGGTCGAGTGGTGGTGTTCTGAGCAACCTTTCTTCTTCAGCAGTAGCTGTTATCATCCCCGAAGGTGCACATCATTTGGATTTGAGAGGAAAAAATCCCAAAGATCCATTTAGTGTTATACAAGCTCGAAATTTTGAACGTTATTCTATCAAATCATGGATAGAGGAATATCACCGACGAATCGCGAATATAAAGTCAATTTTTTAATGAAGAAACGAATAGCAAATAATTTTGTTCACAATCCAGCATCGAAAAAATTCTTCATTTTCAATTGTATCAAAAAACATTTTATTTGGAGACCTTCTAAATATAATCTATTTTTTACAATCCCGAAATTTGCGTATTTATTTTATTCATAAATAAATTTTGAAAGATATTCTGCAGTCGTAATTTCATCAGTGAATTAAAAACTTAAAGATCTAAATGTCGCTTGCATTACTAATTTTCATTTTTTTTTTGGTTAAAATATAATCCCCGAAGAGGGGCCTTGGGAAGATGGGGAATATAAGAAATCACAATCCCAAAAAGTCTTATTCAGTTCTATTCTGCCCTGTTTTTGAAGAACACCGTTAACTAAAAAAATTCGAAAAATGAGTATTGAAGCTTGGTTCTTAACAGGCCCTGTCTAGATTTCCTATTTTCTATCGAGGCCCTAAAGCGGCAATCTATCGAGGGCGCATCCGGAAACGTCACGATCGGCTAGCGAGGTCATAAGTAGGCAACACAACGAGGGCCTATTAATAGGGCCTTTATAGAATCTAGATAGACCCTACCGATACTAAAATCATTCTCCAGTATTGCGCATGCGTTTTTTAATTCATTTTTTGTGCATTAAAAATTCTGTATTCATTTACAATTTAAAATTACTTCCATTTTTCATTTCAAATGAAATGTGCTTGTCAAAAACGCATTTTCTTTACGTATAAAGGAAGTAATCTACAAGAAATAAATACAATAATACCTTAAAACAGAGATATTATATTTTAATATTATAACAACCCATCTTTATCCAACATATTTATATTATTTTTTTACCAGTCTTCTTCGTGTTCGTTTCCCCTTTCCAATCCGTAATAATTCATCCAGCGATGATTGAGCTCCCGATTCATCATATGGCGTCTTCTTCAAATCCAAGACCATTTCCTTCAACCTGGACGTCCTCTTCAAAGTGAACATATTGCCCTCTGACATGATTAAATCGTTTAAATTGATAATTGTACTTTACAAATCTATTTAAAAAGGACTTGCAACTTTTCGGTTGAATTTTAAAACTCTTTTCTTGAAAATGTGTTTCTTTATTTAAAAATTTAATTATTTTACTAAGAATTCATTTTGTTTAGTTTGGTTAAGAATTAAATTTCTCCACAAGCTCTGTTTATGGTTTGAAATTCATATTTCAAATTGAAAAATGATCTTTTTTATTCAAAATTCCTGTATTATTTTATTAAGAATTTGTCTTTTGTCTTAGAAAATTAATCATCTTGGTTAAAAATTCATATTTTTTGGTTGAAAATGCAACTGCTTGGTTTAAACATATTCTGTTGTGGTTGAGGATTCATCTGTTTTGTTACAAATTCGTCTTTTTTGGTTCAATTTCACTATTTTTGGTTTAAAATTAAAATCTTTGTTCTTTTTTGTTAAAAATTAATTTTTTCATTTTAAAATGTAGGTTTAATTTTTGGTTCTAATTTTTTCTTTATAAGTTGAATATTCAACTATTTGGTAGAAAATGGGTATAATTGGCTCAAAATTCGTCTATTTGGGTAGAAAAAAAGTCCTCTGAAATTACTAAATTGTTAAAAGTAATAATTGTACTCTATAAATCTGTTTAGAAAGGGCTTGCACACATAATACTAATAATTTTGTGACTCTTTTTTTTCTTATTAGAAGTATGGTAGAGCTTACAAATATGTAGGATTGCATTAAAAAATATTGATAATTTTAAGTCC
>JAABKJ010005343.1:0-23162 GCA_011634705.1 Andricus grossulariae
AAAATTATTGAAATGATTGACAAGTACAACTTGGAATCTAATTCTTTTAGAACATCACAAAACATTTCCAGTGATATAATTTGAAGGAAATAATAGAAGAATATTACCTTCTGTCTATAAGTGGCCAAACTACCCTTTTTTTCATAATATCAACAAATAATATCTAATGACAATTCTTCTTCACTAAACATCACCACTTATGTCGTTTAAAGACGATTAGAAAGAAAAACGATTACTTTCTATCTATAAACGGTCAAACTATGCATTTGTTTATAAAATGAACAAATAATATCGATTGACAATTCTTCGTCACTAAATAGCACTACTTATGTCATTTGAAGAGGATTAGAAAGAAAAACGAATAGTTTCTATCTATAAATGGTCAAAATATGGATTTGTTCATAAGGTTTGTTTATAACATAAACAAATAATATCGATTGACAATTCGTTGTCACCTAACATCACCAGTCACCACTCATGCAATTTGAAGACGATTTGAAAGAAAAACTATTACTTTCTGTCTATAAATGACCAAAATATGCTTTTGTTTATAAAATTTGTTCATAGGATGAATAAATAATATCGAATAACCAATATCAATCACTAAATATTACTAATCATATAGTTTGAAGGTACTGAGAGAGAAAAGTAATTACTTACTGCCAATAAACGCCTAAACTATGCATTTTTTTACATAATTTGTTCAAAAAATAAATAAATAATACCATATAACAAATTTTCATGATCAAGCGTGATCCTGTTGATTAAATAAAAAAATTTAAACTTACAAATACACTTTGCAAGCAAAATTTCCAATATGTTGACATTTTGTGAATGTAATTTAATTAAAACAATTAGATTCGCTATCCTGTAAATTATTTATATTCTTTGGATACTTCGTCATTCATTTTCGTCAAAAATGGGATTAATTAAGTTATTGATTTGAAGATAAAAAATAATAATTAAAAAATGTCTCATTTTCGCTCCTTGTTTATTTATATAAAAAATAGAAAATAACAAAAATTAAAAAATCGAATCCATAGACGCTCTTGGGCAACTATCACTGATCACTTCTAAACAAAAAAATTGAAAATCGGTTGAGAATTGTGGACTGTAGGTGATTTTGAATAGTAAATTCCCGATTCAGCCCACTGTGTAATGGATGTATGGACTTCTGTATTTTATTAATTTTTTAACATGAAAATCGATTTACTACTGATTTTCTCGGAAATTATCACTTGTATAAAAAAATGTTCTGAACATAAAATGTGTATTTCGAGGAGATCTACAACCTTTATTCAAAACATTTTTTCGAATTTTAAATAATTACTGAGATAAATGCAAAAAAAACATAATTTTTATTGGTTTTTTATGGTTTTCACCATGAAAATCAAATTTGCGCCAATTTTCGGAAGTTCACCAAAATTTTTAATATATTGAAAAGTCTTTGAATAATAATGTTCAGGGAAAATAAAAAATTGGTCAGGGAAAAATCAGGGAGAAGCCAGGGATTTTGAAAATTAAGTTTTTCGGACTCGCTAAATTATGTATTTTAGGAAACAACCACAGTGTCATTGAATACACGAAATAAACCATTTTGTTCCTCTGTCTAGTGAATTAACAGTTCATCAACCATGATATAACGTTTTGTTTGAAAAGAGCTTGATTGCTCATTTCATACTCAATTGGCGTAATTCTAGAGAAATGGGTTAAGAGCTGAAGAATGTGGAGGATTCTCGATGCCAAGAGTGGATTTTCCAGGAATCTGCAAGCGAATCCGGTCGCCACTGCGGGAGTAGTTCAAGGAAATGAGAGAGAGAGAGAGAGAGACAGAGGTTGAAAATCGCAAAAAATGGGTCACAACTCCAAATTTGTAAATCCGGCTTCCGGCGCTCGCGATCCCAAAATATATAAAGGCTCAAGCTCGTGAGAATTAGGGAATTCCGTGTTCCTCGCTATAACGGCCACGGGGCAAGATGGCAACTTGCCAAAGTGTCGTATCTCCTCTTATTATTCACTTTTCAACCGTAATTTGCCTCGTAAACTCTTCCCACTGATAAGTTCCAATTATTTTTTAAAGTTCTATTATTTTAAACTAGATCTTATAAGTTATCTTTTATAACACATGCACGCGATTTCAGCCCTCTACACAGAAACAACTGCATGGAGAAAAATGGATAGTCAAACTTGAAGTGTCAAAATTTAGACATTCAGTTTGATAATCTAGATAGTCTCAAGTACCATCCACAATTTTTTCTTCATAGTCAAGCAGACCATAATTTTATAGTCTGTTTGAATATGTACAGGTGATTCAGACTCACTATCAGCATAGTCAAATCGACACTCGAGAATGTCAAACAGTAGTGGCTGTGCCACGACCTCTGTCGAACGCCGAGTGAACACACCCGACACCCGAAACGCATTTTTGGAACGACTGACGTTCGGTGTCACGTTTGCCGTGTTTTACACCACTTTTAATTAGTGTAAACCATCTGTTGATACTTCAAACATGTGACGAGAGTGAATATAATGTGGAGAACATGTTGGAGAGTGGGTTGAATGGTTTTCGTTTCGATTTTGAACGTCAAATTCGATACTTCCGAGGGATTAAGGATAAAGACGTCACTCATTAATTAGTGCGAATTCTCAACATTTTCGACCGAAAACGTGCTCAGAATTTCGCAATTCATTGATAAAGAAACAAGACTTGCGAGATTAGTAATGCGCATTTATATTGTTTTCTGAATTTTCCACTATTAATGTTTTAATTCAGTGCAGTGACGCCGTTTCCTTAGCCTCTCGTACGCAAAGTCCGTCTCTCGTCTCTTTTACTCCAAGGAATATATATATATATATATATATGTAGAAGAAGGGCAAAAGATAATCAAGTTGACCCTCTAATATGATAAGTTAACACTCCAGAATAATGAATCTAAAATTCCTGAGATAATCAGTTCTAAACTCCAGGATCGTAAGCTTTACACTCTGGGATAGTGAAGCTAACCGTCAAATTTTGGCACTCCATGGATGGTACGCTAGACCATCTAGAGGGCTGTCCCATACTTAAAACTGAAATATAGTCAGTCTGACACTCTAGATGTTCAGGCTGACTAGCCATTTTTCTCCGTCTGGGGGTCGGTAATTTGGTGGTAATTTGGTAGTTTGGTATTATGATAATTGATAATAATAATTTGCGTGGACGTTTGGCCGGGGGAGAGACAAACTACAGAAAACCACCTCTCGAGTTCAGCCGATTTTTCGACAGTCGAGTTTGAAGGCAGACATTCGACCCTACCCATCGAATCACACAATCATCGTCGGCATGGAACCTCCCGCTAGGAATTAGTTAAAACATTTTTTTAATTTCAAACATTTTGAATGTCAACATTCGCGATATCGAATTGTCGCAAAGTCCAAACAAAAATTATTAAAATTTGGTGTAAATCAGTTGGATAGACCAGGTTGCAGAGGTGAAAAATTTAATTTTTTTACAATTATTCAACAATGATGCATTTTTTATTTAAGAGGATAAAATAGATTTCTATAGAATCTTATAGAAAATAAATTATGGGTTAACTACAGTGAACCTAGCTACTATTTCCATTTTCAATTGAAATTGAAAAATCCAATGGAAATTTTAATTGACCAATATGGTACCATTTAATTTAATTACAATTCAATAAATAATATAAACCAATTTAATTAATTTAATTAATTTTTAACAAAAATTATTCAAACAATTGATTTCATTTTTCATATTCTGTAAATTAGTAATTTAATTTAAATTTAATGAAGTGTACCTACATATTTTATTTTTTTCAATTACAAAAAAAAACGTGAAATCCCACCAAAAATCTCTGCGATACAAAAAATCTGCCAAGTACAACTATATGAATTTCTGAAATCAAAGTCGGCCAAGTAATTTGAGAAAAAATATTCATAATAAAATATATAATGAAGCTTTTTATAAAGTGGCCTTCAGAAATTTTTTAATAAATTTTAAGAAGCCATATTTAGATATTATAAAACTGGGAAAAAAAGAAAAATTTCAAAAAAATGCATGCCTATATAACCAGATTGTTCAATTTTCAATTAAGAAAGGTAAATTTACGATAACCGAGAAATACAAATTTTCAACCGATTGTTGAATTTGCAATTAAAAAAGATAATTTTTTCAACCAATAAATGCAATAGTTACATTTTTATTTTTAAAAATTAATTTTTTACAAGAAAAAAAGAATTTGCAACAAAACACTTAAATCTTTAACCAAAGAAATTAAATTTCAACCAAAATTATGCACCTATAGCGAAAAAATGAATTATTAACACAGTAGTTAAACTTTCAACCAAGTACCAAGAATGTTAATTTTCTACCAAAAAAGACAAATTTGTAACAAAATACCAAAAAGGATACTTTTCAACAAAATTGTTTAATTTTCAACTAAATAGTTGAATCTTCAACCAAGAATAAATAATCTTCTTCCCAAAACGACTAATTTTCAACAAAGTATATGAATTTTTAACCAAACAGTTGAATTTGTAACTAAAAAAGGTACATAAAGATAAAAAATTTATTTTTATTATTAATATAATATGAAAAATTATATATATATATATATATTTAATTTCTAAAATTAATACATTCATCTGTCATAATAATTAATAATAATTAATTATAGTAATTTACAATAAAAAATTGAATACTTAAATTTTCAGTTGCAAAACATTTAATTTTGAACCAAAAAAAAAAGAATTTTTAACAAAATAGTTAATGCTCAACCAAAAAGATGAATTTTTAGCAAAATCGTTGACTTTTGTACCAAATTTTACCAAAAAATGTAAATTTTTAATAAAATGCATGAATTTTCAACCATGTTGTTGAATTTTCAAGCAAGAAGGTTAATTTTCTACACAAAAATATATCAAAATACTTTTAAAAATACATGAATTTTTAACAAAATAGTTAATTTTTTAACCAAAAGGCGAACTTTTAACGAAATACATGCATTTTTAACCAATTAGTTGAATTTTTAAACAAGAAGATAAAATTTCTACCAAAAAAAATGAAGTTTTAATAAAATATATGAATTTTCAAGCAAACAGGTGAATTTGCAACAAAATAGTTAAGGCCTAAAACAAAAAGATGAATTCTTTAGTAATAATCTTAATTTTCTAAAAAAAAAAAAATCAGCAAAATATGAGAATTTTCAACTAAAAAAGATAAATTTTCAACAAAAAATGGAATAATCAAATTTTTAGTTGGAACAAATTAATTTTCACCTTAACAGAAAACGAATTTTAACAATATTGTTAATTTTTCTACAAAATAGATTAATTTTTGGCCAAATTAAAAGTTAATTTTTTGGATTACTTAAATTACTTCAAATTAACCAGATTATGAGTGGATTACCCTGGCTTGTAGGTGGATTACGCTGAATTATAAGCTCATTATCTAAATTAGTATGGATTACGTTGCATTTATTTATTTTTTCAAAATAATTTTTATAATAATATCCAAAATTAAAAGTTAATCGTAATTCTGCAGTGCTGACCAGTTAATTTGCAGAAATTTTCATCTTAAAATAGCTAAGAATCCGTTTCAAAATTGCAGCGTCCTCGGCATTGTTTTTGAATGACTTGTACGCGTACAATATATTATTTAAAGCTCAAAAAGTCGCACGAACTTCGAGGTTCTGAGAATCGTTCTGAATTCCAAGTGTCACATAAATAACAATTGCGTACGTAATACTCTACTACCTAAATTTATATGCCTATATGATGTGTCACATAGTTAAATAAAATAGGTTTGTTTACGAAATTTTCAAGAGCAAATATTTTGATAGTCATGAGTCCTCATTACTCATGGCCATGATAAAGTACAGTAAAAGTAAAATTAGAATACTAATTCCGGACTTCACACTCCTTCCCCTATTTCCCTCTTTTCTCCTTTTTTAAAGAATTCACTCAAAAGACTCTGACCAAGATCGTCTAGCCTGGGCCTGACCAAAAGTGCAACGTTTATTTTGGCCACTAGTTAATGGCTGATTAGTGACTATAGTTGAAGGCAAAAAAGAATTTTCTGATCGAACCTAGAACTTTTTATGATCGTGTATACCTGATCAGCACCAGTCCTGGGTTAGATCAGACCTTCCAGACCCAACTTAGATCTTTGATTGTTCTTGGATGGACAATCAGCGCCTAGATCTGGACCAGATTAGATCTTTTAGATTAGACAGTCTAGATAAAGCCAGACCTGACACCAGACTGCCCTGAAATATTTCCAAACGGGGTGCATACTGAATTAATAGAATTTTTAACTTTTTGGGATTTTCCAATGGGTTATGAAATAAAGCCAATGTTCTATCAGAATCAGAGAGAAAAATGTAAATTCATGTATTAGATTAAAAAATATCACAGTTTTAACAAAAATTGTGACCACTTTTTTTTAAATTTGCGTTCTCAATGTGTAAAATTCAAATACCCATAATTTTTTTGACAATTTTTTATGTTTTTTTGACAGATCGGTAAGATATGTGTTGCCTTTGCAAATCAACATATTTGATTGGCAAAGGATTATGTGATTTGAGCATGGATTGCCTACCCTATTTGAAATGAGTTTCCACCAAGCATGAATTTAAAAAAAAAATCAATTTTCTACGAAAAGATGAATTTTCAATCCAAAAGGACGAATTTTCTATCCAAAAAGACGAATGTTAAACAACACAGTTGAATTTTTAACAAAAAGAGATGAATTCTAAACCAAAAATATAATAGGAGACTTTTCAATTATACAGAATTAACAATATAAAAACAAGATATTTGAGTGGCAAATGATTCTGTGATTTGAGCATGGATTGCCTACCTGATTTGAAATTAATTGGGCCCAAAAACATTTTGTGAAAATTCATCTGTCCTCTAAAAAATTTGACTTTTAGCTTGAATATTAAGCTATTTAATTGAAGATGCAACTGTTTTATGTTAAAGTTCAATCTTTTTTGTTTGAAAATTTGACCATATGGTTGAAAATCCAACTGTTTGTTGAAAATTCGTCACTTTTACTTGAAAATTTCACTATTTGGTTGAAAATTAACTTTTTTGTCGAAACTTCATCTTTTTGGGCCCAAAATTCAAATGTTATCCAAAAAATTCGAATTTTTAGCATAAAAAATCTACTCTTCTGTTGAAAATTCGTCGTTGCGTTGAAAATTCATCTCTTTTGGTAGAAAATTCATCTTTTTGGGGTTTTTTAGCCATGGATAAATTAGCTAGATAATTTCTAGATGGCAAAATCAGCTAAAACAGCTAGATATTTAGGTAGCACAGCTATATTTTTTTAGAAGACGAAATCCAGCTAAACTTCTAGCTCGGACAGCTTAACCATTTTTTTCAGTGTAGGTAATCCTAGTAAATTACTTGTAATACAGAGTAATCCAGGTAATTCGTATAGGTAATCGTATATATAAAGTCAGGTATAGGTAATCCAAATAGTTTTCAACTATTTTTATGAAAATGGTTTTTTTTTGGTTGAAAAATAATTTTATTTACTGAAAATTTAACTACTCCATTTTTGGGTAAAAATTCAATTTTTTTAGTTAAAAATTCATGTTTCTGGATGGAAATTTAACAATTTGGTAAAAAATTAATCCATTTTGTAGAAAATTGAACAATTTTGTTAATAAGCCATTTTTTTGCTGAAAAAGCAAATGTTTTGTTAAAAATTCGTCTTTTAAGGTTGAAAATTTAACGATTTTGGTACAGCAACTTTATTTGTTCAATTGAAAATTGAAATTAGTTTAATTTTTTTTCATAAAAATTAATTTGTTTAACTTAAAATTTACCTATTTCATTTTTAATTGAAAATTTATCTTTTTCGGTTAATCATTCAACTACTTGATTGAAAATTGAACTATTTAGTTAAAAATCCACTTTTCTCGATTCTGGTAAAATATTCTTGATTTTGGATAAGAATGATTTGCTTGAAAATGTAACTATTTTGTTGAAAATTCGTATGATTAGTTGAAAAATCATTTTTCTAGCTGAAAATTTAATTATGCCATGTTTTGTGATAATTTCTCTTTCTTAGTTGAAAATTAATGTATTTGGTTAAAGTTTCGTTTTTTTTTGTTTTTTTTTGTAGAAAATTAAGATTCTTGCTTGAAAATTTATCTTTTTGATTTAAAGCTGAACTATTTTGTTGAAAATTCAACTTATTAATTGTACGTTCATGTATTTGCTTAAAAATGCATGCATTCGGTTAGATAATCGTCTTTATCTTTTTAGCTGAAAATTGAACTATTTTTATGAAAAATGTAACTATTTGATTGAAAATTCGTTTTTTTTTCAATTAATTTAACAATTGATGGACTCTCCCCTCCCTTTTAGATTTTGCAAAACGTGTGAAAGACATCATTTTTTTCAATTTTACGTTTTTGGTGCATTTCACGTAAAACTTCTAATAAGCAACAAAAAAGTTAACAAAAAAGAATGTTCTAGCCTAAATAATTCTGAAGTTATGACGTATTAAACCGATTTTTTATTTCAAAAAACGTTAAATCTTTTTCTTTTCGAATAATATCTGGTCCCCTCTGCATACTACAAATGAAAGTTGTATAAACATGAATTAAAGCAGATTAAATTATCTCTAAACCAAAAAAAGATTGATTCTTGCTCTCACAGAACATCAGTTATAGTCTCTTATAGCCGGCTGCTTTTTGTGGAATTTTTTTTACAAATTGAATAATCGAATTATTGTAACTGCTTCGTTTCAGGGCAACAACCTAATGAATTTTTCATTCACTATAATGTCATGCCAAATCTCATTCATTGTATTAATACATTGCAAATATATTAAGTAACAATAAAGGATTTATACATTTTCGCTAGATGACGATTTTAAACCTTGGCTTCTGACGATTTTCTTTTCCAAACCCAAGTGTTAAAGAAAATAAAAGTACTGATGCAATAAATACAAAATAAGTTTTAAATAAAAAATTCTAGAATCAATTATTTTGTTCAATTTTAAAGATAATTTAATTTGCTTTCATTTATTTTCATACAACTTTTATGTAGGATGTGTAGGGGACAAGGTCTTATTCTAAAGTAAAGAGATTCAACTTTTTCTTTTACTCAAAAATCTCCTTAAGACATCATAACTTGAGAACCAATTATTCCAGGACATGCTATTTTTTTAATTGTTCGAAAATTTGTGAATTTTTTGTACTTATTAGAAGTTTGACGTAAAATGCACCAAAACGTAGAATTAAAAAAAAACTGATGTCTTCCACACATTTTTCAATATCTGAAAGAGGGGGGGGGTCAGTAGTAATCACGCGGGAACTTTTTCTGTAAGCAAAATTAAAAGTTTTTTTTTAATGATTTTTTCAAATATTCGGTACAAATACTAAGCAGGTATCCCCAAAACATAATTTCTAGGGTGCAAACTTTAGCCTGCTCTTTTAAGTAAAACTTGGTTCTGAGGAGGCGTGCACTCCTTTTCCCCTTTTTAGAGCAAGTTATGCTGTGAAGTCTGTAACTCTCAAAAGATCAATATAGATCATAGATCTAACTGCTGAAAAAAAGTATTTAATTCATCCTTTATTTTCTTTGAATGGATACCTACAATGCGACCAGAACATAAAGTGGATCTACACACCCAGGCGGAAAAATGATATATAGTTTATACATAGTGTGAAGTATTATATATAATATTCATTCGTTTTATACAAAAAATGTATAAAACAAATGAATATTATATAATACTTCACACTATGGATAAACTATATATAATTTTTCCGCCTGGGCAATGCATGTGCGTATCGCGTGCGAAATGAGCAATATATACAATAAATAAAATTGAGCATACGCGTGGTTCATTGTGCGTGTCAATTTACGCACTATGAGTGCTCTGCTCAGTTACTTGCGTACAGGCCTCACATATTAGTCAGATATCGTTATTCATTAATTTCAGTGACATAGTCCGGTCAGGAATGTCGCCGATTCTCCAAGAGAGCTAAACACCCACGAGGTCTCTATCGAACCGTTAAATAAATTTGACATTTTTTTCCAAGCCTTACATATGTCTACAGTCTATACACTATTTATATACCTTAAAGGCATTCACGCATCAAAGTCTTTCAACTACGTCATAAGTTTCGGTGACTCCTCATGACGTCACATCACAAAGTTAAAAATTAACATATGGCAGGAAAAATTATTCAGCGTACTGAGAAAGTAGACAATATACACCTTTACACAATGTGCATAGTCCACACAACATAATATGTTCTGCATAACATTATTATTATGTATGGTAACGTAAAAAAAAACAAGCGACGAGGCAAAACAACCTCTAAAAATGCAGTCCAGCGGAGATGGATTACCCCGGATTGTATCGCATTATCCTGGATTACCTCTATATACAGAATTACTATGGATTACCTAAAATTATTCCGAATTACATAGGATTACTCTCGGTTACATAAAATTATCGTGGATTACTCCACCTAAACTAGACTATCGCGGATTTTCAACCAAAATGGATTGCTTTTTAACAAAGTTGTGGAATTTTCAACCAAAAGATTAATTTTCTACCGAAAAAGACGTATTTTTAACAATATAAATGAACTTTCAATCAAGTAGTTGAATTTTCAACTGAAAAAGGTCAATTTTTCACCAAAAATGGAATAGTTATACAGTTTTAATTTAAAAATATAATAATTGCGTACAAAAAACGAATTTTCAACAAAATATTTAATTGTTCAACCAACGAGACGAATTTTTAACTGAAATTATGCATTTTCAGCCAAAAAAATAAATTTTTAACAAAGAAGTTCAACTTTCAACCAAGTAGTTGAATTTTCAACCAAGAATGTTCATTTTCTACCACAAAAAAAGAAAATTCAACAAAATGCATGAATTTTCAACCACATAGTTGAATTTTCAAATAAAAAAGTTAAGTTTTGAATCAAAATGGAATTGTTAAATTATCACTTAAAAAATTTTGATTTCAAACAAACAAATTTTCAACAAAATATTCGAATTCTCAAACAAAAGAACGAATTTATAACCAAATAGTGAAATATTTAAGCAAGAAGGTTATTTTCTACCAAAAAAGATGCATTTTTAATAAAATATATGAATTGCGTCAACTAAGAAAGACAAACTTTCACAAAAAATTAAATAGTTAAATAAATTAATTTTTAACAAAAGAAAAAAAATTTTAAGAAAATAGTTAAATTTTCTACCAAAATAGTTGAATTTTTAACCCTTAAAGACGAATTTTCAATACA
Source organism: Andricus grossulariae (assembly GCA_011634705.1). Classification (NCBI taxonomy): domain Eukaryota; kingdom Metazoa; phylum Arthropoda; class Insecta; order Hymenoptera; family Cynipidae; genus Andricus; species Andricus grossulariae. Next base: position 11,289 of record JAABKJ010005343.1, read on the forward strand.
ACGGTTGAGTTTTCAACCAAAAATGACTTTTTAAAAAAATTGTTCAATTTCCTATAAAGTAGAATAATTTTTAGTATTGTTATTATCAGTATCAATATTTGGATTACAAGTGGATTACTTTCATTATCTGAGTTACTCAAATTTTCTCAGAATTTTAAAATGAAAGGCTTTGGAATTATTTCAAAAAATAAGAATTTTTGCTAATACATCACCAAACGGTTATAATGCACAGTGGGGCAAAATGACAAACAAATGTTGAAAATACGATTCCGGCTATAATTTTGAAACTATTTCAAATTTTTTGTCAATTAAACTAAGTGCATTTGTGGCAAATATTAGAAAGACATTTTTTTCACTTCATTGAAACATAAAGTTGAAAAAAAATGGGAAAATGTAAGATATGATTGCTTCAATAACACATAATTCATTCAAAATGATTGATTTTGGTATATAATCGATAAATGAACATTCGCAAAGCATAGCTCCATAGTTTATTAAAAATTAATAATTTATTATAATAGCAAAAGTTCTTGGTAAAAGTGTAATATTTAAAAAAAAAAGTAGTTTCTTGTAAAAACTTGTGTATTACATATCCTAAAAAAATTGACAATAAAGTATAAGTCGAATCGTTGATGTGGATTCTAAAAGTATTCCTTTAAAAATGTTTTTTTGTTGTTTATATTTGTATATTTCTACAATAAGCGTCAAACACCCAATTAAAAAAAATGAAAAATCCTGTATTTTCTATAATACCTTGTAGATTATTGTAGAAATTTATACTTTATTGTTAATTTTTTTACTTTTCCACAAGAAAATACAAAACAAAATGATCTATTTGTATTTAATTGTATTTTTTTTATTTTTTACATTTTTTTACAAAAAAAAAGTATATCTTTTAACAAAAAAATACAGTTGTAGAAATAAGTTGTACTTTCTTGTAAAAATTTTCCACCAGGAAGATGTCATACTTTTCTGACTTTTCTCTGTTAAGCCTTTTTATGTAATTTATTACACAAGATCACATTGTCAGAAATTATGTTTCTAAAGAAGTTTCTTAAAATATATAAAGTTCGCTGATGAAAGCTGTCGCTGACAGACATTTATAGCGAATTAAAGACAAATTTGAATAATAATCATCTCCAGCGAATAATGGCTACTAGTAAATAATTAATCATGCGCATAATTGCCTATACATAAAAATAAGAATAAAAACAATCTGCAACGCAATTTCCGACTCAATAAAAAAATGTCAGTGACTCACGTTTCATCTAAAGAGACTTTTTCATTTTTTTCGATGATAAGGAAATACGTATGTAATTGGGAAGGTCGTGACTATAAATAAGTTTTTATTAGTAGCATGTATGAATAATCTCGTGATTTTGAATTCCTTGTATATTTTGATGTTTTCACCATTATCGTGAACATTTCTATAGAAACTCATGTTGACTAATTTTTATTTAATTCATGTGTGTGTGTGTGTGTGTGTGGGCATGTGGGCGCTGCGATTGCGCGTACACGTATATGTATGCTCTTTTACACAATTTCATTCATTTCAAGCCCACTCGTGCATGAACTCCCACGCCGTTACTCGTTGTACTAGCACTTTAAACTGAGTACACAAAACACGTCCTGTATTTACCAAGTGATTCCCAGTAGCCGGAATCCCCATGATATTACTTCGAAACTTGTCGGAACGAATATCAAGTGTAGCGGAATATGTTTATAGCGGGAAATATTTATTTTATTCAACATAGCGTAAAACGGGGCTTAGTAGGGTAAATTGGTACGCCCGTTTTTTAACGGGATAAGAGCAATATCAAGTCATGGAAAACTCCCATGTTCCGCTTTACCCCACACTGTCCACCTCAGCCTTGTTTCAGGGAATTTCATCCAATATACATTTTATTTCTGAAAGCAGGAGTTTTACGAAATACGTACCCCACATCTGTATTCAATTTTAATTTCAAACTTCACACTCTTCTTCGTTAAATATTAATTTGTTGTAATTAAAATTTAACTATTCTATACTCTCTGCGAATAATTCACTGATTTCGCACGTATCCTGCAGTTTTATACCGTTTTAGAGTTTTTTATATTTCCGGGTTTTTCGGTTACGATGAAAGCTTGAGTTTCATTTGAGAAATTTTTATATCATTAAATATAGCATAAAACAGGGCTTAGTGGGATATATGGGGTAAAGTGGAACATCCGCTTTTTAACGGGATAGAAGCAGTATCAACTGATGAAGTGGAAAACTCCGAGTGCTCCGCTTTACGCCACACTGTCTAGCTTAGCCTTGTCTTGGGGCATTTCATCTGATATATATTTAATTTCTTAAAGCAGAAGTTTTACGAAATATGCCACATCTGTATTCAATTTTAATTTCAAACTTCACACTCTTCTTTCGTTAAATATTATTTTGTTGTAATTAAAATTGAACTATTTCATACTCACTGTGAATAATTCACTGATTTCGTACGTGCCCTGCAGTTTTATACCGTTTTAGAGTTTTTTATATTTCCCGGTTTTTTCGGTTACGATGAAAGCTTGAGTTTCATTGGAGAAATTTGTATATCACTAAATATAGCATAAAACAGGGCTTAGTGGGATATATGGGGTAAAGTGGAACACCCGTTTTTTAACAGGATAGAAGCAGTATCAACTGGTGAAGTGGAAAACACCAGGTGTTCCGCTTTACCCCACACTGTCCAGCTTAGCTTTGTTTTGGGGCATTTCATCTAATATACATTTAATTTCTGACAGCAGCAGTTTTACGAAATATCTTACATCTGTATTCAATTTCAGACCTTACACTCTTTTTTGTTGAAAGTTCATCTATTTTGTTAAAAAGACTTCTTTTTTGGTAAAAAATGTCACTATTTGGTTGAAAGATGAACTACATTATTAAAACTTCATATATTATTATTATTTAAAGATTGAACTATTGTGTTGAAAATTCGTTTTTGTTTTGGTTGAAAATCAAGTTTTTTCAAATGAACATCTATAGGTATTCTATTTTTGTTTGAAAATTGATCATTTTTAGTCGAAAATTCAACAATTTGGTTGAAAATTCCTTCTTATCAGTTGAAGAATCATCCTTTTAGTAGAAAAATTAACTATTTTGTTGAAAATTCGTTGTTTTTTCTTGTTGAAATCTTATTTTTGTGCTTAAAATTTAACCATTCCATTTCTGGTTGAAAATTGATAGTTTTTAGTTAAAAATTCAACTAGTTCATTTTTCGCTGGAAATTCATCTGTTTTTTTTTTATTCAAATAAACGGTTGAAAGTTGAACTACATTATTAAAACTCTAAATAATATTTTGAAGATTGAACTATTGTGTTCAAAATTCGTTTTTTGTTGTTGTCGAAAATTACGTTTTTTGATGAAAATTTAACTATTCCATTTATTTTAAAGTGTATCGTTTTTAGTTGAAAATTAAACAATTTGGTTGAAAATACATTTTATAAGCTGAAGATTGATCTCTTTAGTAGAAAAATTAACTATTTTTTTGAAAGTGACTTTTTTTTGTTTGAAATTTAATTTGTTGTACTTAAAATTTAACTTTTTTTTTCATTTTTCCGGTTGTTTCCTTGCGATGGAAGTTTGAGTTTCATTTAGGAAATTTTAATTTCATTTAATATAGCGTTAATCGAGACATGAAGTGGAAAACTCCGAGTGTTCCGCTTTACCCTACACAGTCCAGCTTAGCCTTGTTTTAGGGCATTTCATTTAATATACATTATATTTCTGAAATCAGAAGTTCTACGAAATATCTCACATCTGTATTTAATTTCAATTTCAGACTTCATATACTCTTTCCCCTTTTCCCATTTTTTAAAGAATTTCTTTTTTTCCCCTGTTTTCAAGAAACTTCCCTCTTTTCACTTTGAATATTTAATTATTTTGTTGAAAATTCATCTATTTTGTTAAAATGCCATATTTTTTGTTGAAAAAATCAACCAGTTGTTGGAGATTTGAACCACTTTTTGTTAAAAATCATTTTGTTGTTTGAAGATTTAACTATTTTTTTGAAAAATCGTTTTTCTATTGAAAATTAATTTTTTTTTTAATGAAAATTTAACTATTTCATTGTCAGTTGAAAGTTGATTGTTCTTAGTTAAACATTGAACTGTTTGGTTCAAAATTCATTTTATCAGTTGAAGATTCACCTTTTTAGTAAAAAAATAAACTATTTTCTTTATAATTCATTTTCTTTGTTTAAACATTAATTAAACTAAAAATTCAATTATTCCATTTGTTGTTAGTAATTGATCGTTTTTATTTGAAAATTCAACTATTTGATTGAAAATTAACCTTTTAGTTGAAAATTCAACTGTTTTGAAGAAAATTCGTCTTTTCCGCTTGAAAATTAATTTGTTTTCTGGAAAATTCTTCTTTTTAGATTAAAATTTCTCTTATTTCGGTAGAACATTCAACTATTTGATAGAAATTTAACATTTTTGGTGAAAACCTGAGTGATTCCCAGTAGCGGGAATCCCCATTATATTACCTCGAAACTTATCGGAGCGAACATCAAGTGTAGCTGAATATAAAACTCAAATTGCTCTCATCGAATCATTCATTGAAAGTGCACGTGCCCTGCAGTTTTATACCGTTTTTTAGAGTTTTTTTCATTTTTCTGCTTGTTTGATTACGATGGAAGCTTGAGTTTCATTTGGGAGATGTTTATTTTATACAATATTGCGTAAAACGGGGCTTAGTGGAACATATGGGGTAAAGTGAGCACCCGTTTTTTAACGAGAAAAAAGCAATATCAGGTCATAAAGTGGAAAACTCTCTTTTTCCCTGTCTCAAAAAAGCTGTCCCCTTTTCTCGTTGTAAATTTAATTAGTTTGTTGATAATTCATATATATTTGCAAAAGGACATATTTTTCGGTAAAAAATTGAACTATTTGGTTGAAAGTTGAACTAGTTTGTTAAAATTTCATTTTATTTGTTGATAAACTATTTTGTTGAAAATTCCCTTTTTTTGGTTGAAAATCAATTGTATTAAACAAAAATGTAACTATTCCATTTTTGGCTGAAAATTGATCGTTTCTAGTTGAAAATGTCTATTTCCGGGTTAAAAATTCAACTGTTTTGTAGACAATTCAGGTAGAAAATTCGTCTATTTGATTTAAAAATTCATCTCTTTTGGTAGAAATTTATTGATTTTTTTATTAAAAATGCAACTTTTTGGTACAAAAATTATTCTTCCTTGGTTGAGGATTTTGAAAATACGTCCTTTCAGGTTGAATTAATTTTTTTTATTTAGAATGACATTTTTGTTATTCTTTGGTTGAAAGTTGAACTATTTTTTTTTAATTCATTTTTTTAGTTAAAAATTAATTTTTTACTTAAAACTTAACTATTCTATTTTTGGTTGAAAATTAATCTTTTATATTTAAAAATTCAACTACTTTGTTGATAATTCGTCCCTTTTGTTGAAACGTTCAACCAATTAGTTGTAAATGCAACTGTTTGGTTGATGATAAAAGTTTTATTGTTTTTGAAAATTCAACTATTTAGTTGAAAATTGATGGTTTTTAGTTGAAAAATCAGTTATTACAGTTTTCTTTGATAATTCATCTTTTTTTATTGAAAGTTGAACTGCTTTGTTAAAAATTCGCTTTATTGGTTGAAAATTGAACTATTTTGTTGAAAATTAGTTTTTTTGTTGCTTTTAAAATTAATTTTCTTAACTAAAAATTGAACTATTCGACTTTTTGCTGAAAATTGATCGTTTTTAGTTGAAAATTCATTCATTTAGTTAGAAATTCATCAATTCAGTTAAAAATTAATTTTATTAGTTGAAGATTCATCTCTTTAGTAGAAAAATTAAATATTTTATAGAAAGTTGTTTTTTTTTGTTGAAAATTATTTTGTGTATTTAATATTTAACTATTTCATTTTTGGTTGAAAATTGATCATTCTTAGCTGAAAATTCAACTATTTAGATGCAAATGAACTTTTATATTGAAGATTGAACTCTGACTAGATTTTTTTGGGTTGAGAATTCTATTATTTTGATAGATAATTCTTCTTCTTGGTTTGAAAGTTCATCTCTTTGGTTAGAAATTTAATCTCTTTTTGGCTAAAAATGTTTGGTTAACGATTGATCTTATTTGGTTAAAGATTTTGAAAATTCATTTTTTTGGTTGAATTCAACTGTTTTTCATCTAAAATTAAATTTTTTGCATTTGAAGTATCACGTTTTTTGTTCCGAATTCATTTTTTATTTATTTTGAAAATTCATTATTTTAGTTGAAAATTCATCTCTTTGTTTGAAAATTGAACTATTTCGTTGAAAATTCGTTTGTTGTTGTTAATAATAATTTTTCAAACTGTAAATTTATCTATTACATTTTTGGGTGATTTTTTCTATATCTCAAAATTTAACTATTTAGTTCAAAATGTATTGCTTTTAGTTGAAGATTTTACTATTTGCTTAAAATTATATCATTTTAATTGAAAGTTCAACTATTTTGTTGCAAATTCATCTTTGTATGTTGAAAATTCATTTATTTGTTTAAAAATTCAACTAAATATTTATTTGAAAATTTCATTACTTTGTCGGAAACTCAACTATTTTGTTAAAAAGTTATATTTTTGGTGGAAAAACTATTTTGTTGAAAATTGGTCTTTTGGATTGTGAATTTATCTTTTTTGGTAGAAAATTTTTTAGTTGTAAATATACCTTTCTTGGTGGAAAATTCAACTGTATTTTTGAAAATCCGTCTTTTTGACTTGAAGATTTAACTATTTAGTTAAAATTGCAACTGTTTTTGATTGAAGTTTCATCTTTTTTGTTTGAAAATTTGACCATTTGGTTGAAGATTCATCTTCGTAGGGTAAAAATTCAACTATTCATTTGTAAATTCAACTTTTTGGTCTAAAATGAATTTTTGTTCTTGTTGAAAATTAAACTATTTGATTAAAAAATCATCTTTCTTGTTATAAAACTCAACACTCCGTTCAAAATTCAACTATGTTATTGAAAATGTAATATACTTCGACGTTAAATTTTGAGCGTTTCAGATTGAATTCAATATGGTACCTATACATTAATTTTATTTGAAAGAATTTATTACCCTATTATCCCCCTATTTTTATGAAATATGACCCTATTTCCTCTGCTTTGATTCTAGCAATTTGGACTGTGAAAATTTAAATTTATGTATAAATTTAAAATCCATATATATATTTTTAATTTTTTTAATTTGTATTTACTTGGAATCATATATATTTTAGATTCAATTTTAATTTCAATTGATTTATATTCTAGAAAATCACTGTGACTTTCTTCAATTTAAAAAAAAAATGAATTTTTGGATTAATTTTACATTTCAATCATCCGGCAGAATGCAATTTGAATTGATTGGGATTCAATTTGAATTTAATTGAACCTACTTTAAATTCAGTTGAATTAACTTATTGAATTAAGTGCAGAGGTCATGACATACCTACTCTCAATTTGGTCAATTAGATCGACCCTGAACCTGAAAGCGAACTCAGTGTGAATTTTCAATAGATTATTCAAATAAATTCTTTGCAGAAACTTTCGCTTATGGGAACCATTTAAATTAAAAAGTTTTTAAAAATTCGTTGGTAATTAAAAATGTAATATAGGCTATTATTATGGCGCGAAATTCAAATCAGAGTAACCATTATACCGACTGATCTCGTCACATTCACACTTGCCAACAACCAGCATGTAGCAAATGAAAAAAGTGGCCATTAATTGACAGAGGGAGAGTCTCGTCATTTTTTTACTTTATAAACGACAACCAAGGCGCTTTTCGATGATTCATTGAGAAGTCGTAAATCAAGAAGCATGGCGACAAGTGCTCGGAACACTGGAAATAAAAAGAAATCAACGATTGGAAGAAACGGGGCGATACACCAGATTAAAAAAAGAGAATGAAAAGCCATAATAAAGGCCAGTGGTAGCGAGGAGGGACTGATATCTGGCTGTGCCAATGTGTCAGACGGTTCTTGTCTTTCATCTCCGCAAGGTGGTCTCCCAGAGCCCCTCGAAAAAGAGGCCACCTGTATCTTCCAATTATTCATTTAATCCACATTCAATAATTGTGTCATCGAATTCAATCGAAAAAAATTTCTTAATTCTTTAAATCACTCTTGAAATCTGGATACGAGTCTGTGTGAAATCTTTGTGAAGTTTCTGGAATCTTTTTAAAATCTTCTAAAATCTAAAATCTTTTGAGTAGTTAAGAAGGGCGAGTCCTAATAATGAATTCCTACTTTACCGACATTTATACTGTTCCACAACTCAAGTGGTTCGTGTCCGAGCTAAGTTTCTAGAATGTGGAACGCTCTAGATTTCGCTAAGGTAGGAATTTAAAATTACACCTCGCTCTGGCTATCTACTCTTTTGACATCTTTGAAATCTTTCAAAAATTTCTCAAATCTTTATTACATCTTGGAAATATTTGTAGAAACTTTTTAAATCATTGAAATCTTTAAATGATTGCCAATTATTTTGGGTTGATAGGCAGGGTTGGTTCTAGTTATAAATTTTCTACCTTACCGACATCGAGAATGTTATACAGATCAAGTGGTTCGTGAGCATGCTAAGTTTCTAGAATGTCTAACGGTGTCAATTTTGGTAAGGTAGACATTTATAGTTATAACCCGTCCTACCCATCTACTATTTTGAAATCTTTCTATACTCTCTGAAATCTTTCAAATTTTTGAGATCTTTGAAATCTCGCAAATTTTGAAACCTACGTTCAGTAAAAAAGATTTTCTAATTCAAAGAAATACTTTTAAAATCTAAATTTCTTTGAGCAGATAGGCAGGGCGAGTTCTAATTATAGATGTCTACCTTGCCAACATTGATACTGTTCCACAGATCAAGTGATTCATGTTCGAGCTAAGTTTCCAGAATGTGGAACGCTCTAGATTTCGCTAAGGTAGGAATTTAAAATTAGACCTCGCTCTGGCTATCTACTCTTTTGACATCTTTGAAATCTTTCAAAAATTTCTCAAATCTTTATTACATCTTGAAAATATTTGTAGAAACTTTTTAAATCATTGAAATCTTTAAATCATTGCCAATTCTTTTAGGTTGATAGGCAGGGTGGGTTCTGGTTACAAATTTTCTACCTTACCGACATCGAGAATGTTATACAACTCAAGTGGTTCATGAGCATGCTAAGTTTCTAGAATGTGTAACGGTGTCGATTTTGTCTTTGAAATATCTAAAATCTTGAAACCTACGTTCAGAAAAAAATATTCTCTCATTCAAAGAAATACTTTTGAAATTGTTTGAAATCTAAATTTCTTTGAGTAGATAGGCAGGGCGAGTTCTAATTATAAATGCCTACCATGCCAACATTGATACTGTTCCACAAATCAAGTGGTTCAGGTCCTTGCTAAGTTTCTAGAATATGGAACATTCTCGTTGTCCTTGAGGTAGGAATTTATAATTAGAACCTGCTCTGCCTATCTACTCTTTCGAAATCTTGGATATATTTTGAAATATCTGAAATAATAATAACACCTGATTTATAGTTAGTCTTTCTGCTCTTTTTAAATCTTTGAAATATTTATAAAATCTTTTAAATATTTGTGAAATCTTTTGAAATCTTTTGAAATCTTTGACATCTCTGAAATCTTGAAATTAAACACTCTTGAAATCTGATGTACAAGTCCAAGTGAAACCTTTGAAATCTTTCAAATCTCTAAAATCTTAAATTCTGATGTACAAGCCTAAGTGAAACCTTTGCGAAGTCTCTGAAATCTTTGTGAAATCTTTTAAAATCTTTTGGAATCTAAAATTTTCTGATTAGACAGGCAGTTGGGTTCTAATTATAAATTCCTACCTTACCGATATCAAGACTGTACACAGGTCAAGTGGTTTGCGTTTGTGCTAAGTTTCTAGAATATGGAACGCTCTCGATGTCAATAAGGTAGGAATTCATCATTATAACTATTTATTTATCTATCTACTATTTTGCAATATTTTTAAAATCTTTGAAATCCTTGAAGTTTTTCTGAAATTTGTAAATGTTTTTCAAATGTTTGTGAAATCTTTTAAATTCTTATGAAGTCTTTTAAATCTTGTAAAATATTTTGAAATCTTTGAAATCTTGAAATGTGGTATACACTCGAAAGTGGAGTGGTCCACCCCTTGGGGTTGAACATTCTTGAAATCTAGTATACAAGCCTGCCTGAAATGTTTGAAATCTTTGTGAAATATTCTGTATGTTAAAAAAAATATTTTAAATCTTTGTAAAAACTTTTGGAATCTAAAATCTTTTGAGTAGAGAGGCAGAGCGAGTTCTAATAATAAATTCCTACTTTACCGATATTGAAATTGTTCGACAGCTCAAGTGGTTAGTGTCCGTGCCAAGTTTCTAGAATGTGGAACGGTCTCGATGTCGATAAGGCAGGGATTTATCATTACAACGCTCCCTGCCTATCTACTCTTTTAAAATCTTTTGAAATCTTTGAAATCTTTGTGAAATCTCTGAAATCTTGAAATCCGGTGTACACTCGAAAGTCGAGTGGTCCACCTCTCGAGGCTGAATATTCTTTAAATCTAGTGCACAAGCCTGCATGAAATGTTTGAAATCTTTGTAAAATGTTTTGAAATCTTTAAAATATTAAAAATCTTTGTGAAAACTTGGAAATATTTTCAAGAACTTTCAAAATCATCTGAAACCATTGATATCTTTGAAATCTTTGTGCAAGGTTTGGAAATCTTTGTTATTTTTTTGAAAACTTATAAAATCTTTAAAATCTTTTGAAATCTTTGTGAAATCATGAAATTATTCGAAATCTTTTGAAATCCTTGAAGTTTTTCTGAAATATTTCAAATCTTTATACACTTTTTTTGAAATATTTGAAATCGTTGTGAAATATTTTTAAAACTTTGAAATATTCTGATATCACTCTTGAAATCTGGCGAAAAGCCTGTGTGAAATCTTCGAAATCTTGGTGAAGTCTCTGAAATATTTTTGAAACCTTTGGAATCTGAAATTTTTTGAGTAGGTGGCAGCGCGGGTTATAATTGTCAGTATTACTACCATACCGATATAGAGACTGTTCCACAGCTCAAGTGGTTCGTGTCCGTGCTAAGTTATATATTTAAAATATTTATGAAATCTTTTGAAATCTTTTAAATCACTCAAATCTTGAAATCTGGTGTACACTCGCCGCTCCAGGTTTAATCCTTTTCAAATTTGGTGTACAAGCCTGCGTGATATATCTTTGAAATATTTAAAATCCTTGTGAAAACTTAGAAATCTTTGTAAGAACATTTAAAATCTTTTGAAATCATTGATAACATTGAAATCTTTGTGGAATATTGAAAATATTCGAAATGTTTTGAAGTTTTTGGAATATTTGAAATCCTTCAAAGTCTTTGAAATGCTTTAAGTTTTTCTGAAATATTTGGAATTTTTGTTCTATCTTATATAAGATCTTTGAAATATTTGAAATCTTTGTGAAAACTTAGAAATCTTTGTAGAGTTTTTGAAATCTCTTGAATTCATTGATATCTTTGAAATCTTTGTGAAATATTGAAAACATTCCAAATCTTTTGAAATCTTTGGAATGTTTGAAATCTTTTAAAGTCTGAAATGCTTGAAGTTTTTCTGAAATATTTAAATTCTTTGTGAAATTTTGAAATCTTTGTAAGAGTTTTTGAAATCTCTTGAATTCATTTATATCTTTGAAATCTTTGTGAAAGTTCTAAAATATTTGAAATCTTTTGAAGTCTTTGGAATGTTTGAAATCTTTAAAGTCTTTAGAATGTTTGAAATCTTTGAAAATCTTTGTGAAAACTTAGAAATCTTTGTAGAGTTTTTGAAATCTCTTGAATTCATTGATATCTTTGAAATCTTTG
>JAABKJ010005344.1:0-12797 GCA_011634705.1 Andricus grossulariae
TCAACCGGCGAATGATCCTTTTGGTTACATCTGAAATTCAACCTACTTTTTTTACTGAAATTCAGATTCTTGTATTAATGTGTTGCCTTCAGTTTGTACCCTCTTTAACATAATTAAAACGTATTCATTCATTGGCAGAAATCGTCATAGGATTAAACAGGATTGACGTGAAATTCAAATATTTTATCTTCATATGAATTAAAACGTTAACGGAAGAAAACGACATTTAATTGGATTCAAAACGTTGTAAATCTCGCCATATTTGAAATCATTTTATTCTATTTTGATGCATTCCTTCTTACTGGGCAGCATGTGCAGACAAATTATTGGCCTGTAGTTCCGTGGGTTGGAGAAGTCCCCTTTCTTCGGTACGAGTACAGTGCTTCCTAGCACCAGCCAATGCGTTCTTGATACAATCTGGTCCTGCAGCGGAGAAGTTTTTCATGCCCCTAAGTGCTTTCTTCACCTCTTCGGCAGTGATTTAAGCGGCTGACATTCTCAGTATCTCCCTTCAATTGCAGTGATTGGATCTCGTAAACCTTTCTCCAAAGTCTCGACCTCGTCGGGCTTGGGAAAATTTTTGACTTCGATTTGAATGAACCAGAGCTCTCGCCGCACCATAAACTGAACAGTTCATGATGCAGAGGTCGGACTCCTCCGAGATATCCTCACGAAAGGTGGCATCAATTTCAGCCAGATCTTGGGGCTTAGGAGCAACCTGGATGTTAATGTTCCTCCTTGTCCTGAAGTCGCTATCATCTCTCAGTGGGTGCCCGCTTTTCGCGATTGGACTCGATCTCGCTTCCTCCTCTTCGTCTGCGGCTTGTTCATGCAGTGGTTGGAGATACGCTCTGCGTTCATATCCAGTTTTCTAAAGTTGGTCAGATTGATTTCACGAAGACTGTTACGAAACGTGCTGTGGGTGCTTCTGAAAAGACAGGTTGTGCATACGCGCCATTAATCCTCCGCAAACAGGATAAGGCTTTCGCCGAAATTCCACTCCCAGTCACACTTCCAGTCTAGTCTATGTTTTTACATTTCGATAAGTTCAAATGGTAGGCCTGCCAACCTTATTAAAAACAGATTCTATGCTCGACCATTGCTACTATTCTGCTTTATTATTTAATATTGCTGGTTTAATCATTATTAATTCATTAACTTTTTGTGCGTGATATAAAATAACAAGTGACAACATGTAGATATATAAATCGAAACGTATTAGGGGTCCTGCATACTTAACGCGTTTTTCTTTTGTTTATATCGTTGTATCTCTTTTGGCTTCATGGAAATTTTATTCTCGTATTTATTTGAACAAAAGAAGAACGTGTTACGTATTATTTGCACGATTTCGAATAATAGACTCAGCCTCTCTATGAATCTGAGCGTAATACGTTTCTGCTTTATTCAGTCGCCGTGTTGAAAAAACAATCGGTCGCACTTGTCTATCTTCCATCTTGTAGGAAATTACTGCTCCCAAACCAAACGGTGATGCGTCGCATGCCAATATCACTTCAAAGTCGGGATTGTATTGCACTAGTGCTTTTAACGAATCAATAAGTTTTTTAATATTAATAAATACCTCTTCACACTCGCTCCAGAACAATTTATTACACACACTTGTCAAAATGCACTAGTAGACCCCGAAATGATTGCAATTGTTTAATTTTTGCTGGGGTTGGGACATTTACAATTACTTCCGTTTTGTCTAACGTTTGTCGAATTCCTACCGTATCAATAATCAGCCCGAAATACTGTATTTTATCGGGTTTGAAAACACATTTATCTTTATTTATTCTAAAATCGCTTTCGCATAATCGTCTACAAAGTTTATCTAGTTTTACGTTATGCTCCTCTTCAGTTTTTCCTGTGATGAATGCATCATCCAAAAAATCTATTTTCGGAAGATCTGCCGTTAACTCATCCATGATTTTTTGAAATTCTGCAGGAGCAGGCGCTATATTAAACGGTAAACGATTATACTAAAATAAACCTCTGGGTAGTGATCGTAATATATTTTTAACATCCTCCTCCAAAAATACCTGCTGATAGGCGTTTGATAAATCAATTTTAGTCTATTTAATCCCACCCAACAGTTTATTTAAAATAGCTTTGGTACAAGGTAATGGATATTTTATATTTCGAAGCAGGGATTCACTGTAACTTTATGGTCACCACAAATTTGTATCGAGCCATCATTTTTCAGAAGTGGAACAATTGGGTTTTCCTGTCAATAATTACAAATGGCAAAGCGGTCTATTCTTTATAAATACTGGTTTCGAATTCGGCTCCATTGCCAGGGATATTTTTTTTATTGAATGTCCCTAAACTATTTGCAAATAATTCTGGATATTTCACTTCTAGAATTATCTGCATCGAAACAACAGGGCCCAGATTATTAACATGTGTCAGCGGAATTGGAAATGAATTAAACTTCCTGAGACAAGGTCAACCTAACAGTGTAATATATATTTCAACAATGTAACAATCACCTACCGTTTTCATGCCATTGAATTCAATTGATAAATTTCGAATTACACCGAAAGCCTAGGGGCTATCACTAATCCCCCGACTACATTAAATGTGTCTTTCAATCCTTCCACTTCAATTTTAGGAAACCATTACAATTTATCCCTTTCAGATATCGCCGCATCCGCAGAACCAGTATCGATTTTCATTTTCAGGGGAACATTGTTAACAAGAATATTCAAGAATTGAGGATCAACTCTATTATTATATACCTTGTTTATTTCCTCTAACTTATGGATAGAGTTGACCACGCAGTTGATAAGGTCCTTTTGATCCTCCTCATTGTTTTCAGACGGTGCCCCCGAAAACAAATTCACGGCCTCCCGACTTGCCTGTTTTGGTTTCCGGCAGACTTTAACTAGATGACCTTGAAATCCACAGTTACAACACTTGTTATCTTCGTAGTAACCATTTGGTTTCGCGTGACCCACTCTACCACATGTAAAGCACGTTGGCTTTTTCCCTGCTTGAGAACTCGGTTCGTCTTTACGCTGTAAATTATTTTTCACTTGTTGATGACCTATCTTGTGTACTTGTAGATTAGTGCGATGTGTTGTTGGCTTCGATGTCCCTACGAGCATTTATTTGAACTGTTTCGATTTCAGTAGCCAAAGCCACTGCCTTATGAAAAGTCAAATCTGTTTGACGGAAGAGTTCTATCTTTGTTGTTGTATCGGAGACTCCAGCGACAAAGTGATGACGAAGGTGTTCTTGGTCGTTCTGCTATTTTGATTCCCGCTTTTTGACTAATTACCGCAAACTTTGCTCTTTCAGCTATTCCTGAAGGGGGAGGAGATAGATGCTCATTTAATTTTTGGACCACTTGTACATAGGTTAGTTCTTTCAGCTTTTGAAGAGCCGACAAATTGAACTGTACGTGAATTTTATCACTCGAGCCTATTGTGTTAATATACTGTATATCCTTCTGTTCTTTCACTTTAATATTCTCCTTGGTTTCCTTACTATCTGAATTATCACTATCCTGAGATTGTTCGGCTTCACTTTTTCGTACTGTAAACACTAGAAGTTTACGCAATACATCTAAACTTTGAGATTCGTCCACATTTACAATATCGTATTCCTTAATCTTTGCAACTACTTCAGCTTTTGAAAACTTATAAATCCAGCCGGTTTTCACTTCCGACTTTCCACATTTTTATTCGATTCCGACATTGATTTAGCTCACATACCTTTTATTGCTCTCACACCGTTCCAAGTTCATTTAGCGTATTCAATAACTCGCGAAATTTAAGTTCAATTTAGCCTCGTCGTCACTGTAATATTCTGCAATAATTAGTAAAACTTCAGATCACACCACTTTATTCAATGTTATCAATGCCGGGTGATACCTGACTGACCTACAGGCCCAAACGTCCCTTGATAATCCTGGTGAGCATGCGCGCAATTTCCTTAAATCTATATATAGAATAGACGCGTATACCACACTATGGTTGCAGAGAGAGAAGCTGCTCATTCTAGCCATGGAGTAGGTGGAAGTCCAATTCATTAAAGAAACAGATATTAGAACTGAAATTTTGAGAACTAAAAAAGTTTAGTGGAATGATTAAGAATAAACGTGGAAAATGCACTTTGCTGTTAAAATTGCTCTATTTGCGTTAGATAATAAAACAATCTTTTGAAAACAACGTGCCTCTCCACGTAAAATTAAGGCAGCAATGTCTATCAGACAAACTTGTCGTTGAATGCCGACTAGACTTTTTTACTCTTTGCTGTAACTTTAGAAAGATTTTTTTTCCTATCCTGTAAAATCAACTTAAATGGTTCTTGATTTGAACAACACAACTCATTGGAGTGGGACTTTATAAACAAATAAGGTAAATAAACATTTATTTTAGATAGATTAGTAGTATTCATACAGTCATAAATTTTAATATCTTAAATATTTTAACATCAAATAAGAATATGATGAAAGCATTGAAAATAACATTCTTCTATACATATTGGTCATACAAATATAAAAGATTGTATACAACGTGTCTTAAACAATTGCTCAGATACTAATCCATTAACGTAAACTTCTAGAAAATAGATACCATTATCATACACCCACTATAAAATAAAGCCGAAAATTTTAATGTTCATTCACTTTTCCTGTTTATGTACAGTATCTTATAAATTTGAACGGAATTTAGCAAATCAAATGTAACAATAATGAGCCCTTCAGTATCTAAAGTTAAAACAAAGACAAATGATTTAATTCCTTCCAAATAACGACAATTATTTAGCTCCTCCATGAGTCAATTGAAAAAAATCATTACTGGAATAGTTGGAGTGTAAGAGACACATGCGCATTTTTTTCTTATGTGAAACAACTATCACATGATGTGCTGCCTATTACAGTGACTTTTGCGTGATGTAAGGCATGGAATATTAGAAATAATTAATCTGAAAGTTATATAAGACACTTTGATTCGGCGTTATTTTCTTGCTCTACTGATATATCCTCAGCAGCCAGAGCAAGGACCTCCTCGCAAACACGTTTATATACCCAAGCATCTCCCTTTAACCTTTTTCTTCTTATACCAACCAGTGGTTTTTCATTCATAACACCTTTTAATAAACACACCTCTAATTCAAATGAACAAGCGTTTCGCGATGAAAAAGGTCTCGCTGAATCTTTTTTCATTTCTGTCCCAATAAATTCAGACTCTCCTTGCAGTATATACCTGTAAAATGTTTAAGTTCTTTATTACAATTAATATCTGAAAATATCGGTACAATACATTACAACCAGTAATTTCAGAGTCTATTTGGGACGAAAAAAAATATAAACGCCCTAATAAAACTCGTACTTTGCTTGAATTTACAAGAGTTTTATTAAGGCATGTATAATTAAAGATAATATATTTCAGAATCATGATTAGACTAGAAGTGTATTCTAAATTACCCGAAGTCACAAAACAGTATCATAATAGAACTAAGGATTTTAGGACGTTTAATCATACAGAAAGCTTTAAGGCCGATTTCGCCAACATCGATTAAATGGGGGATTAACTAATGATGATTATTTTTTAATCAATGAATAAAACCGGCGTTAATTTGCGTTACGTTCCACCGGAATCTCTGATCAAATTTTTATCCCCGATTAGTTAACCGTATACCCGGTTCGCAAAATCAGATTTTCTATGCATACGTCGATTTTGATTGGTCGATACAAGAAGGACGTTTAAGCTTTTCGCGTGCGCACGCTACAAGCTAACAACGACACTAACCACGTCAAGTGACATCGAGCAGAATTCTTTTTTGTCAAGAAGTGAAATAATTTTGCGTGGAGTTATTATATAAAATCAATGTTAAAAATTTCCAATACTATTTCAGTTCGAAAACTAATAATGTAAATTATAAAGGCACTGATAGTGATAAATTAAATACGCTCGGAAATATATGACGTATATATGAAAAATATAAAAGAAGGAAGCTTCATTATGCTCACTGCGAGGTTACACTGGATAAATATTTTCAGCACTGTAAAATGAATGTATGCTAGTGAATTCTTATTTCCTTAATTTATATATTTTATATACATTGTTTTTAAAAACGAATTATCTCTTGCGAAGATGTGAAAGAAACAGTAGGTAAGAAAAGCGAGGTAATAAGAACAAAATCTACACTTTATTGATGCCTCATCAAAGATATTTTGGCCCATAGTTTCTGTTATCAACATATTAATAAAAACAAAAGCTTCGATATAATAAAAATTATGATAAAAACGGTACACATTCGCTTTGAACACGCTCCAAATGCTCAAATGCAAACTTCGGTTTTAAGGTTCTCTTCTGCTAACCAGTGTTAATCGTCGATTAACACCATTAACCGGCCAAAATTGACCAAAATTAACTCTCTTTAATCATCTTTCGAAGATCGTGGAACGCATGGTACTGATTTAATTAGGCTAATCGAGGATTAACATCTCAATCAGTTGGTAAAATCGGCTCTTATTACAGGGTAGCTGCTAGACCGGAAAACAGGGAAATGACAGTGAATTTATTGTTTGAGCCGGAATTATTAAAATTCTCAGTGGCATAACCATGATAGTCCAAAGAAAGCTAGCTGCTTTCTAAATGGTTTTATTTTATTTTTTTTTTAATTTTTGCTCGGGGGATCTCGGTTTTTAATCATCAGCCACTGAATAAGTGAAGTGCCTGATAAGATAAAGATATTGTGAATATAATAATCTGTTTGACATATCTTGCGACAATATTCAAGTAGGCACAAAAGTCGGTGCGTGGTGTATTTTAGAGTTCGTCTTTTACTGCTGTTGTCGTTACACATCGGCTGAGAACGTTGAAGGTGACATTCGTCGCCTCTGGATGATCTTTTAGAGCTACCATCTATCACTCCATGTGGTTTTAGTCGCCCACTTCCTGATGGTCTAGGAAGTTTCTTACAATGCGACAGGTGTTTGGTAAAACCTCTTTTTGGGCTGCTGCTAGTACCCTACTGACTCCTAGACGTTTGAGATGTTCAGTACATCTTGCATGCACATTCCCTTTATTTCTTAGCTCCCTATACTTATTGATCTTGGTTGTACAGGTTGCCTACAAATTCCAGTAAAGTGGACAAGCAATGTCGATAATACAGATTCTTCCGTCTTTTTTCTCACGCATCACGATGTCGGGTCGACTGGCTTGGTCCTAATGATCCATTTGGAAAGCAACATCCCAATATAAGATGTTATCTTCGTTTTCTAAAATGATCACTGGAATGTATCTATAAAAAGGCATCTATTCTGTGAAGAGTCCTAGGTTTAAGGCAAGTTTTTGATGTATAATGCCCGCCACATAATTATGTCTGTTCGTGTACTCATTCTGACCCATTAAGCAAAAACAGTCAATAATCTGCTCAGTGGATTCGTTGGTAGCTCCACATAATCGACACCTGACGACCACGTCTTGATGTAACACGTGCTTGTAATAATTTCTAGTGCTGACAACCCTGTCCTGAATTGCAATGAGGAATCTTTCTGTTTTTGGAAACAGGACGCCCTTTTTCAGCTGTGGATAGCTTTTCGTCTTCATTGCGTTCCTTACTCCTCTATGGTTTCTACCCTGATATGCAAGGCTTGCTCTCAGGACAAATTCAAGGGCGTGCAATCGAGATCGGCTTTACAGATGATGTCGTAAAGCGCAATAACTCACTTACTGTTAAAGTAGTTTCGCAACTATATAACTTGTGACTTACATAGGTGTTTGATATCTACAACGCCCTTATCCCATTCTATGTCTTACTAGAGCTACCTTTTCAAATGCCAAATTACTGTAGTGCATTTGTCGCTTGGTCATTTCATCGTAGACGGTTCTGTTCAACCTTTTAAGGTTAAACCATTCGATGTTCGACCATTTGATGAGCCCGGAACAGTACGTGAGTACAGCGATGTCATAGGTCTTGATCACCCTGATTTTGTTTGCCGAGTTGAGAGAACTCTTCAAAATCGATCTGAGTCTTGTAGCGAAGGCATTCATCAGGCTGTTCTCAAATATCGTATGCTGAATACCCTTATACTCAAGAATATCCAGATACTTTTATGACTCAACCTCAGCCATTGCCTCGATGTGATCCTTGTTCTCGTTTTCTAGCTCTGCGATACCTAAGTCTCCTCTGATTAAATTCACTGTTCTACATTTATCTAGCCCAAACTACATCATGGGAAACTTTAGGTCTAACTTTATAACTTTAGGTTATATAGGTATAAAAGATGGCTCAGTTGGTGACCATCCTCGTCATCATGTAGGGTAAGGAGGGGCAGCACCGACTAGTGGGGCAAAGGTGACTTTGATTGTAACATCGCTATTACTTAAGAATTTTAATTCTACTTTGCATTAAATAAATCCATTTTATTATAGAGATAGTGCTACTTACTAAAATCTTAAAAATTGACGTTGTAAAAGAAAAATTATGAAGAAAACAGTTTAGTCAACGAAGGAATGGAAGATTCGCTGGCAGAAATATAATGTTTTCAACATTAACGGCAATACTAACAGTATGAAAATTTGATATTTTGACAAATAAAACGGTATCAAATTATGTAATTATAATAATTAAACGTAATTCGATTCCAAAATATATTGAATATCGTAAATAATTGAGACCTTACCAGAGGGGCAAGCGCGACCAAGATAATAGTTTACAAGTTCTTACTAAAAAAAACGGTCGGTAGAAAAAAAAATGGAAAAAATTGTCCGTTTCTAGTACAATGTCAGTGAATAAGAGATTATATCACAGCTATCACTATTTTTATTCAAAATAACAGTAATATAGGACTCGAAATGAAAAAAATGGATCAATTCCACATCTTATTAACTTTAAAAAAACCATTGACTGGTAACTGGTCGGCGCTGCCCCTCCTTACCCTACTCCAGTGGTCTCCAAACGTATATCATGTATCCCCCCTGGTCTTTTTTCCCGAGAAGTCATAAATTTTCTCTGAGTTTTCCTTTCGAAAAAAAAATGGTAGATCTTGAAAAAGGTCGTGCGATCCTGGGTCACGCTGCACCTGTGGCTTGTGGAGACCCTTGCCCTACTCTGAACCCTTGAAATATTCTATTTAGTGTTTTACTCAATGGATTTAACGCAAAACAGAAAATACAGAACATAACGCACTAAATGAGTCTCCTTGAAAGATACCCGTCGTAATGCGTATTAATCTAGGTCGTATATCCCAGTATCATATGATCAAAATACTTGATTCTTGTTCCCCAAAGTATCATCGCACGACCTAAGACGTCTGTGATACATGGGCAGATCTTGGAAACTTTTAAAATCTCAAGCAAATAGCCATGTGGTACCGAAGGGAACGCTTCCTTCTAGTCAATATAAGCCATGTGAAAGTTTCTTTGATGTTTTCCAGCTTGCTTCATGGCCACACCGTCAATGTTGACTAGATCTTAGCAGTCCCGCGAGTTTTTTGCAACATATTTTATGTTCATCTGTTAGGATGTTATTCTCGTCATAATAGTAGTCAACTTTATCTGCAATTACAGTCATGATAGTAGGCTCCATTACAGAGCTATTGCTGTCTTTTTTCTCTAGTTGCAACCACGCAGCGCCTAAATTGCTTCTGTTTATTTGTGCCCAAACACCAGACCAGTAGTTAGCCATGTCTTTGAATTGAGGAACTTCAGTGTCTTGATGGTTATTATGCTCTACACTCAGTTCACGATGGAACCTCCTTTTATCTGCCTGAAAAGTTTGATTTTCATATGTTTTCTTGCATTGCTTTTATTATATCGACGCAATCTAGCAGTAAGAACATCAAGTCTCCGCCGCTGAAGTCTATAATCTCATCCAATATTGCTGGTGTTAATGTATCAATGGCTCGAGGGTGGATGATTGTAATCAAGTGGTGTATCAGCTTTCTAGTTCGGTTTCCTCTCTTGTATTTAGTCAATCAACCCAATTTGTTCATTACTTTGCTGCCAATCATATCCAACCTGATTTTCCATTGTGGATATCGTTCTCTTCTACTGTACGGATAAAGACAAGTACAGTGGTCAGTCAGGAAAGAAAAGAAATAAAAAAGAGGCCTCATTACACATACATATCCGATGTACCCCCGAAAATATCGGTCGTAATGCGCAACAATCTGAAGATCCTCGGTATAGTAGGTCCCTACATCCCCGGTAGTTGCGATAACATCCCTTTTGCTCTTCAATGAGGAAGTTGTTGGTTTTACAGTGAACGTGGATTTTGTGAGAGATTATGGATGTTAGACACTTGTATAGAGTTGTAAGACAGGCCTATGTAGAATAGACATAAGGAGCCCAAAGTAAGGTAACGGAAAATGATCACGTTTGCGGATGAACTTTCACACCCAACATTCCGAGCGTGGCGCGAGTGTTCGAAATGTATGGTAGTATGGCCGTCAACATGTGAGCACAATTTCATAATCTCAAATGAAATTAAATGAAATTGAATGAAATTAAACAATTAATTAATTATTTGAGAAATAATTGGGTCATATATTAAATGATAATTACTTCAAGGTAAATGATTTCATGTTAAAACTCAATGAAAACTGACCAAGTTATGTATTTGTAATTAAGATTGCTTAAGTAATAAATCATGTTTGCCTTTGGATATTTCGACGCCCTAAATTTATACTAAATGTCCAATTTTTGAAAATTTGAAACCATTATTATTTTTAGACTCAGTAAGTATTAAACTTTGTTTCTAAATAAATTGTCCCCTGAAATTTACTCACTAAGCTGTTGTAATAAATAATTCAAATAGTGACGTTAATTAAAAGTTATAATTATATAACTCCATTTCCTTTTTTGCATTGCTATAAGTGAAAAAATGCTAACTTCGTAGCGCAAATTTTATATGGGTAACCTAACTTTATTTCAGAGATAAAAATTTTTTAAATATTTTTTACCTTAAAAGTAACCATCAGAATATTACTCGAAAGTCAATAACTTGGGAATAACTCGTTTAATTCAAGGTATGCAATACAATAGAATAATGTAAACTATCATTCTGTTGAACTGTTTATTTAAAATTTCCATTATAAATAGTTCATTTAAAAATATTTTGGGGACATATCGTACTATAATTCTGAGAAAAAAAAATTAATTTTTTGAATCAAATATTACGCCATGTCCAAAATCAATTGTCCACATCAGCTAAAACACATTCATAATAATATTAAAATTTGTGTTAGTATGTTCTTGAACACGCATTATTTTTTACCGATGAACTTATTTGGACATTTAACGACATTTAATGGAGTGTAATATGGTTAAGGTTTGAACCTCATTTTCTCAATTTGACAGTTGAGGGACATGGACATGACTTTAGACCGACGATTTATCACAGCACAGAGTCATGAGCACTATATTTTTAGTGAATTCTACGTGAAAAAACGAATTCATTTCAGTCGTTTAAAATTACACCGGTTGAAAAAACTAAATATATTTATAATTTTTTGGGCATAATGTGGATGTGTTTTTAAATTTGTTTTAATCATCATTAAATGTTCCCTTGTTTCTAACCAAATTGTTGTTAAATAAAAAAAATGCTAACTGTTTTTTAAATATCCTTGACCACAGATGTATGCGCAATTTAATTAGCTTTAATTTAAAAAAAAAAAATTTTATTCGGATAAAAATTGTGGGCTTTAGACTGATTTGTTCAAAGTGCCAGATTTGCCTCACTGTGCGACGACCCTCGGGAAGCTATGTTTGTCAGGCATGGGAAGCTCTGTCAGTAGCACTGCTACCACCAGCATAGCAGTCAAAGTCATAATAGGAGAGCTGAAGCCCTACTGCGGCGTGGAACGTTGACGCAGCACTATCATCCCACTGCTCAGGATACTGAGATCGCATACTGTTGTTTTTATTTCCGACCGTAGTCAGCTTCTCCCCAGTGCGCGGCCTACTTGTCGCTTAGGATTGTAAAATAACCCCATCCTCCCAAAATTCAACCCTACTGCTAACACAAGTGTTGAAAATATCTTTTAGCGCCCGATGAGTACCCTGTTACCCAGGTCGACAACAGAATTCGGCCCCTCCACGTTCAGTCTCCTTGTTGAACCTAAGCATCAAAGCTACCCAAATCGCCCGAAGAGTCACCCGTACAAACGGGATAATCCTGCAGCGTTATCAGGCATCAAAAACCCTGAAACTTAGAAAAGACTGATTTTCTGATCAAGTAAAAAAAAATGTCCCTCCGGACAAGGAAAACACGTCGAGGGCGGCCCCGAAAGCGGTCCCAGTACAACATTTCTCCGGTCCACAAAGACCATTTGGTGTACCTAAGAAGAGGCCGCTGAATGCTGACGTAACGGAAGACGTTCTAATTCCAGCACTTCGCCCAGAAGGGGGACGCAAATCATTGAACAAAATTATATTGATTTCAATTTTTATAATCAGAATAATTAAAATATGTTCAAACTTTTGCTGAAATTAGACATAATTAAAACAATGCGCAATTTGTTCATGATAATAGTACATTGCGCACCAAGGATGGTACGTATGTCTATATAGCCGAGCGTGAGGAGGAACTCGGAAATAAGTGCTTTTGGAGCAATTTAGATTATAGCGGTCTAGAACAGAGGCTTAGTGAGACCGCGAGGTCCAGGACGCAGCCCTGATGGAAGTGCAGGAGGCGAAGCCTCTGTCCAAAGGGTTCGGGGTGGAGAACCCCCCCCCCCCCCCCCCCCCCCAAAAAAAAAAAAAAAAAAAAAAAAAAAAAAAAAAAAAAAAAAAAAAAAAAAAATATTTCCAAAAATAAAAAAAAAAAAAAAAAAAAAA
>JAABKJ010005344.1:12807-23161 GCA_011634705.1 Andricus grossulariae
CCAAAGGGTTCGGGGGGGGGAACCCCCCCCCCCCCCCTAAAGAAAAATAGAAGTACTAACAAGAAAAAGACTGATTCACACAGCTCGAGCGGTAACGGTTTATCACCAATGCTTTTCTCAATTTCGGCCATGTCCGTGTATCAAGAGCGCGGTGCGCGTTTTAGCACATGCAGATAAAGTTATGAAGCGGTTCTTGGAACTTCACGAGTAGGCATAGAAATGATAGCACTTCTTGTACCCTCCATAACTGTTGAATGCTTCATAACACTGCTTTCAGGCAAATGCTACTTTATTTTCCTAGGGAAATAGAGTGTACCCCCGCCATAAACTTCTTTCACCGTTTGGTAAACGGCAACTTACCACTCGTAAAATAGATGCCGTAAAGCATCCATAACACGCATGTGTTGCATAAAAAGAATTGAAACCCATATTTAAACGGAATTGTTTATGTATCCAAAACGTTTGAAATTCGGTAATATTTTTACGCATATTAATTAAATTCTAATGACACTTTCTCAGACGGTAGTCATGAATGCTCATTACACGCAATTTTCTTTTTAAAAATTCTTACCCTTTCTGACGGCAGACAATTCCTTTGTGTTGGAGAGCCCGTCGAAGTCTGGAAAGTACGTACTTTGGACAATTGCTCGAAGTTGATGAGACATTACACAAGCCCTAAAAATGTTTAAAAAATAATCTTAAAATAGTACTTTGTGATACGAGTGGGAAAAAGCGAACTTTTGATGAAGCTTGTGAAGTTGGCATGAGAAAAAAAATACTGTGTGATAATTCGTAAAACCAATGATGGTAACTAGTGTTAATAAAGTATGCCGAAAAATAACTAGTGTGACAAAAAGGAACTATAGCTAATTTACGCATGCGTAGTACTTTTTTCTCATGCCTTTTTGAAAGGTGCCATAATTCCGATTTGTTTGTCAGTCTGTGTACTAAGGAATTTTGAGGCACTGATTACGAATATAATCATGAAAAGACCCGCAAATAAAATAAATCGTATTTTGTTTCTGAAAAGAGCCATGGTGAAGTCAACGAAAAGTGCATATCTCCGATATTTTTGAAACGCCGTGTATCGATGTATCGATGTATTTTGATGCGCTGATTACGAATATGAACATAAAAATAGCAGCGAAAATCATTTCGAAGGTAAAACTTGAACAAAACTACGGGTTTGAAATAAAAATGCAGAACGAGGTATTCTAGGGGCCAGGGAAGTGTTTGTTGCATGTGCAATACTAGAAAACAGGTACGGTTCAGTAGGATCACACCCTTAGCCCCTTTCCAGTAGCCCACCCCCTTCCTTTTCCATTGTCCTCTACTCCGTTGGACATTTTCTGAGAAAAAAGAAATTGCTTAAAAACGAATGTTTTTCAAGATTTGACTATAAAAATGGGATTGTTGTGTTATTTAATGGCCATTTTCGTAATCAGGGCATTAACACTAGAAAGACAAAGTGGGTCATTTTGACCCATTTGCTTCTTCTCATTGTTGCTATTCCTGAACTATTGGACACTGACCGAATCACTTTCGTGATATTAGTCATTTCTTGAACGAACTGTATTGCTATGGTTTCATCTCATAGCTGGTAATATTATTGCCAAAATACATCATGTATACCTTGAACTACCACGTGGGTCATTTTGACCCATACATGTTTTTTTTTACCTTCGCGCAAACTAAATCTTATATACACTCAAATATTCGCCAGATACCACGTGCTACAATCTTCATACAGATTTAAGAGGTAGTCAATGACTTCCATACCCTTACTTTGTTTAAGATTCATTGAATAAGTCATTAGTTTGAATTTGGGGAATTTAAGTACCTCTCTACTTTTTTCCTGTTTTGCTCAATCAGAGTTGCGAATCAAAAAATTTACTGAATGAATTAAGCACTTCCTTCGAATTTAAAGCTCATTCGCGTTCAGTGGTTGCGGAATTCTGAGGTTTAGCAAATAATCGTGCGTCAATCGTGCCACAAGTGTTCATAGAAAAATTTCTGACAAATTTTGTTTAACTTCGGTGACTTTAAATAAATGTATAGAGAACTCTGGGGCATGCTTTAAGCCTTCTCAGCATATGACCATAGATGATCAGCTATATGCCTGCAAATGCTGTTGCCCATTTCTTCAGTTTATGCCTAGTAAGGCAGACAAATATGGCATCAAATATTGGCTTCTGTGTGATGCCAAGTACCGCTGCCCCTTGAACGGGGTTGGTTACATTGGAAAATATCAAAATCGCTTTTTTTTTGTGTGGAAAATATGTTATTATCGGGTTTTCACGTCATGAAAACATAAATCCACATCAGTAAGAATCAATCGCACATTGTTGAAACCATGATACCAACGAATATCCCATATGGGTCATTTTGGCCCACAAGGTAGTTCAAGTTGTTCGGCCAACCTCGGTCTTTCTAGTGTCAAAATACATGGATATACAAGGTCAGAACTTTATCCTGATGTATTAAGAAAATCTCCTTATGTGAATTTCAGAATAAAAATCTAGTCCGAGGCCAATCATACTCATCCATACTCTACCACGGGGACGTCCACGGATATTTCCCTAACTCGCTTCTCTTCCCCTTCTCCGTGTCTTTTCCTTGCAGGCTCGTTCGCTCTCTGCATAAGGCGGTAAAAAAAGGGATTGACGAGTAACAGATTTAAGTTCATTGCTCTTTCCGTGGACATCCCTGCTTTATCATATCAAGACATGAAAGAAGGGGATGGAAGAAGGTGGAATTAGAAGTAGATATAATTTATTAATAAATCTATCATATATAATGTATAGGTATAAATTATATATACGTAAAGGGTATAGGACATACAAATATAACTGTCGAATATGCTGATTGAATTTATTTCCAAAATTTTATTCTTAAATTTGAGGTATAAATTCATTTTATTATTAGATTTCAGTATTTATTACAATAAATAAATATGAAGCCACGGCAAAAAGAAAGTTGGACCAACACAAGTGTTATATCCATAGAGTTCCATAGAGTTATTATTTTTTTACCGTTTTTCTATTCCACGTAAGCGCTCCAATCAGGGATAAAAACCGAACATTGAATTTTCTAAAGTGTGGAAAAAATTCATAAACTGAATTCAGAAAATTTTGAAATTAATTATCCTTCCTTTTAAAAATTACATGTTGGATAGTATCGGCTCTGGATGTTTTGCTGCTAGCACTTTTGTGTTCTTACTATAAACTTAAACTTGTCCAGCCTCTCTAGTCTTTTCATTTTTTCTGCTTGCCATTCTAATAAAATCACTTTTCTTTTTTTTATCCCTGTTCAGAAGTTCTAATAGGGTTGTTGCATGATTTAAAACAATTGCATTTCTCAATAATAAATTACCTACTCTTCACAATGGCGAGAGAAAAAGTGCTTTAAATACTTTATTTCGGAGGAAATTAAAATATAAATTAGTGATATTTTAAATAGTACAATGACCTTGAGTTGTTGAATCACTTCTACCAATCAGAAAAGAAAACCGAGTGTTGATTTTAATGGCCTTATTGTTTAACTTCCCAATCTCAGATCAAACAAGTCGAAACAGTTGACAGATTTCTTAGCGCGGCGCTTCTACCAAGCAGTGACTGTGTTTGCACATTTAAAAGTGTACAGATTTTAGAATGAAATAAATAATAGAGACTTCACAAAAATTCGTTTCCTTATAGTTAAAATGGTTATTTATTTTTATATTTCAAGTTAAAAAAATTGAAAAACAAATTTTTTGCAACGACCCTATTGTAAATTAGATTTAGAAACATACATTTTGGAAGTTGAGGATAACATTTAAATAAGCACGACTATTTTGACATTTCCTTACAAATTAAATTTTCACATTTTTATTGACAATTTGGCGATTGCACCGCTTTCGCGAAATAGAAAATCAATTTAGAAAAAAAATAGCTCTATACAACTCCATGGACAGAAAACTTGTGTTGATCCAACGTTCTTTTGGCTGAGGCTTCATATAATGATATAACATTCTTGTTTTATTCTTTATAGTTATATTTTCATTCCTGGTGTATTCTAGTTTTTTTAAATATTCAAAAAAAAAGTATTTTGTGTATTTCGCCGTGTGGACATGCCAGCTTGACATTCAGCCAGTGTACTACTGGATTCTTTAAATTCAGAAGCAAAACATTCGTGAATATGGTCAGAAATGCGCACTAGATGAGCACTGCATTTTCAGATGATAGGAATTTTATTATATTTATTAGCATACCTTTCCAGAGAGAACAGATGGTTCTTCGCGAGCCATAATTTCACTCTTTGTACTTCGTTTTGGTGTAAGTACACACCTAACACGGTTTAATCCTCGTTCCAATCCGAGTATAACTTTTCTAGCACTTCCAGGGGTAGTAGTAGATTGTCGTGTTCTAATCAAGATAAATTAGTATTAAGATTAAGTATTTTGATACATCTATGTGGGAAGCAACCCGTTACGAAATACCACGCTACTGAAACAATTGCAATTCACGTTCAGGCTATAAAGCCCACTGTGCCATAGCTGTGTTAATTCTCAAGGCAGTAAACCGAATCTGCGTACCCTCACCGAGTTAGATCTCTTTGCAAAGCAAAATGAGCCTTATCCACTGTACAATTTGGCAGCCTCGCTAGCCAGGCCAGGGTGGACGGAGCGGTCCTTCTGAGGTCATCAATTAAGATGCCCACATTCGGCCCACTGACCTGATGTATTATGTATGAGCAATTCCAAGTCAAATCATCTGAAGAATTTTAGCTATTGTTAGTAATTTTGATGAAAATTCTTGTATCCGTTCTCTTAGGTCTTAAAAGAAAAACCCCAATAATTTTTCAAAAATTCCAAAAATTTAGGAGATATTCAAAATTGAAAATGTTAGTCCTTTTTTCTTTGAACTTTCATACCTTTAACGATTTTAATAATATTAAGGTGTTATTTTTTTTAAATTATTCTTAATAAGACACAGTTTTGAAGAACCTGAGAGCACGGATACTAGAATCTTCAACAAAATGACTAATAATAGCTGAAATTCTTCACATGACTTGACATGGAATTGCTCGTACGTGTGCGAGTGTTCATTATTCGAAATCGGCCAGAGAACCCCTAGCGATAGACCCCTCGACATGGAGCCCCTTTGCAAGGTGTTCACTGACCTATTTTGAGGGAACCTATAGTTTAAGGTGGGTTCCGAATCACCAAAGCCTCAGTAGAAGTACATCGAAAAATTTGCATTAATACCGACACAGGGAAGCATGATAAAAAAATGCATTACGTAAGATTTTTTTCTCTCTATCTGCAAAGTAATAAATTCATGAAAAAATGCAATCAGAAGAAATTCCTTAAGGTAGGTTAGGCGGCTCGGTTCAATGCTTACACACCCGAGGAAAGGAGGTACGTGATTTAAAATTGTAGAAGAAACCGTCATGTAATTTATGTACGGCCTCTGAATCAAAATACTTTGAAATTTTCTAACCGTAGCTTTTTCTGTTTTCTGTTTTTTTTTTGTTACAAACTTTCCCAGCACAGATCCATAATTGTTATATTACCTGACTTCCGGAGTCTTCGTAGAGGAATTAGATACGGTGGACGGAGTGGGAGTTACAACTTGCTTACTTCGAGTGTTTGGTTTTTTTGATGGAGCTGAAATGAATTCAGATTTGATTTATCATACACATACGCTTCGTCCATAAATGACGTTATGCTAATTTGGGGTAAAAGGACATATACTTCTAGTATATCTGAAAGAGATAAACGTATACGAAAAGCGTGACCTCATTTATAGACGAAGACATGCGCATAATAGATATATAACATCAAATAGTTTACATTCAGTTTCACTTAATGATGAATCAATATTGTCTTTCATATACAACTTGAAAACGTCATATGTGTCTTTGAAAGTTGTTATACTAACAACACCTGCCTTTGTGGAATCTGTTGTATAGAAAAAATTCCCTCTAAGGAGAGTTTGGGCAGATACCACACTCACGTATTGGCTGAAACACTCGTCTCAAAATTGCGTTTCTTCAGCCTCCGTTCTGATGGAAATACTTGCAGCATGATCGAAGTAGACGAGTGCCCACGTCTATGATATAACTTATAAAAGATGCAACAAATATAATGATAGAAATACAGTGAATGAAGAGCTTGAAAATTCAATATTTTGCGATACTCTTCGTACACCTATTTAACAATTTTGTACCAAATTTTCGATCCCGTATAGTGGTTTGCAGACAAATTTGTGTGTGAAATTTCTAAAAGAAATTTTAGGTTTATTTTTTTTCTGCTGCTGTGCAAAGTTAATTATCTCTAAAGGGCGAATGTGCGTCCATTCCGTCCATTCGCAAAATCGAAGTTTTTCGAAGTGCGCATGCTCCAATATTATTATCGCACAATCTGTTGGATCGAAGTACTTTGAACATCACTGAGAGGCATGGAAGTCCTTACATTCGAGGTGGGTGTTGCAAAAATTGTATTTAAAGACCGTCGGACACACTCTCCCTAGAGTAGTTCTATATGGAACAGCTCCATTAGTCCGGTGGAATATAGCCCAGATGTACTAAAACTATGCATTTTATGACTGTGAGCAAATCCTACGCACTTCGCAGACATGTTCAGGATGCCTTTCTTTATTGTTTGAGGAGTGCAGCAAAAAACATTCGCTTATCATCCGGGTGGCCGAAAACTTCATTTTCCAAATTTTGTTCTTTTTTTTCTGACAAATAATATTTAAAGACCATACTTCAAATGTTTTAATTATTATTTCAAGTTCCTCTCATAGAAATTCCATGATATTTCAAGTTCTCTTTTCGGTCCAAAAATGCTGGGTTAACATTCATTGCTTTGTATGAAGTTAATAAGACATGGTATTGATGCATTTTTTTATTTATTGTCAGGGCTATGACACGCCAGTCTGAAATCCCGTGCCTCTTTCGGGAAGAGGAAGTACGCTAAATCGCTCCGATCGTCACCATAGTCACTACTTTTCAAGTGCAATAAAGAGTACAGATTTGAATTTTTATAAAATTTCAAGTATATTCAAGTTTCCTAAAATAATTTGTAATGTAAATTATTTAATTCGTTCAATTTCCAGCATATATTTTTCAAGATACAGAATACAGAAACACATTATTTCAACATGTCTAACAAGCTGCATGTGGACACCGCTTTTATTAAGGGAAAACGAAAGTGCTTATAAGGAAATTTATAAAATCAAGATTAGAACAAACAAAAATTTACCCAAATTTGGCGAAAGATTTGAACTGAATGGAATTTCGAATTTGTATGCCTTTGACAGGTCTCCTCTAGGAACAGTAATTTGGAAAATTTGATGATTTCTGTCTTTCAGTAAATAAATTGGAAGATATTGCAAGAAATTATCGTATTAAGTAGGTAGTTGAGTATAAATAGTTTCTATTATTTACGATCTATCACTGGAAGTAGTGCAAGTTGTCCGATATCAAGGTTAGATGCCTAATTATAATATCCTGAAAATTTGTGAAGTAAATTTAGCTTATATTAAAAATTAATTCAGTATTTTATTTTGGTTCATGGTTATTCTGAATTTGAAGTCCAGTGATTTAAATAAAAAACTACAATTATTTGTTAGATTATGTGATTTTTTAAAACGTTTTGCTAGTTAGTGGTTACTTTTTATTTCAAAAAACCATGGAAAAAAGAAGTTTAAAACGAAAAAATAAATTTGCAGAATATCTAATTGTTATTTATTTATGAGAAACCTGTAATTTAACATCATATATTGCACAGTGGGCCAGGAACCATGAGAAGTAACCAAAAAGGAACTAGAAACTTTATCTACCCACAACTTTTCAACATAAACAGAACAGTTAAAATTACACAAAAAACAAAATATTTTTTTAATTGAACAATTCCTTTTTCATTGACATTGGTGTAAAGTTAAAAAACATATTAAAATTTTGATATGGCTATGTATGTATGATATTTACTTATATATTTTTTAATTTATATTTAATTTGTGAAATTTTTTTGTTTTATTTATTTATTGATGTGTATGAATTAAGAATACCACAGATAAGTTAAGAAAGTTGACAATAAATTATCTTTTCCATTGACACACTATAATCATTTATAAAAGAGTATCCACTTAAAATTCATAGTTCCCCGAACTTTCACCTCTTATAGAGGAAAATAAGCCCTGAATGTGTTACGTGACATCTATACTTTAAATTAAACCTGCTACTTTTTGCTACTTTTGTCATACTACTTGAATATACGTGCACAAACAAGAACACAGACTATCCGCTCACGCAGTGGCCAGGAAACAAAAAGTGGCCAAAATTCGATTTGACGTCGAATTTGTCTGAAATTTGGCATAAGGGTGTTTTTGTGGTCATTAATTTCGCATTTGACGTTGAAAAATTATAAATTCAAAATACCAGATCCAATATGGCGGACAAAATTGCAACAATTTTACATATTTGTCTGAAACTTGGTATAAGACAGTTTTTGGGGTCATTGATTTCGAATTTAACGTCAAAAATTACAAATTCAAAATAGCAGATCCAATATGGCGGACAAAATTGCTAACCATGAGCATGACAAAATGTTAGCCATATGACCCCCATATTGGATCTGCCATTTTGAATTTTTGACGTTAAATTCGAAAACGAAGACCCCAAAGACTCCCCAGATAGCAAACATTCGGGGCACGATACACGCATGAAATGCGAGGCACGCTGCGCTTGCATTGTGTGAGGCATATACGTCGCACTGCGTCAAGGGCACGCACGTGCGAGGCATATGGGCTGCACTTCGTGATAAGTCACGATTTACTATGCATGCCCGTCGCACTTTGTGAGAATCATTATTTATAGCATGATACATAAGTGAGAAGTGCAGTTTTTAATAATAATGATTATTATTACAATAATTTTAACTATTAGTATTGTAAACAGGGTAGGCGCGTGCGAGAATCTCTACTCTGTGACGTACGCTGTACCGTAGATACGAAATATCTGTTGGGGTGCTTGGGGGCGACTGACTTTTCAATATAAAATTTTAATAGTAACTGAAGTCTTAATTATTGTATTGCAGTATGTTTAAATTTCTTTTCTATGAATTTAATTGAAAAGAGAAGTTCACAAAGTGTTTCTTTGTTATACATTATTGAATATTTTAGTATCACCGTTTTTTACATTGTATGTAAAATATACACAAATGTTGGCTGATGCTTTTTGCAGTACAACAATCTATTAACATTGTGCACAACCTAGAAAGATTAGTTATATATTTGAAATATAGTTAAAAAAATCTCAATCCTATTCAGTATCAATAAATTCTTATGTTTAATTAAATATTATATTATTAAATATAGTATTCAAAAGTAAAGTTAAGCCTACTACGTTGATATGTTTAAGTTTAAAACTTTAAGGTTTAAGTTCAAGTTTACAGTTTTCACCGTCCAAGTACCTGCATATTGTGGGGACAGGAAATTTTGAGGCAGGATATTTTTTTAAACTGCAGTCAGGTGCATCTTACGGTAGGAATGCTATAAAAAATGGAAAGTTTTACAGGTGAGAGAGGGTAACAAAAATGTTGAAAGTTTGCAGACGTCAGTTTGCAAGAAGTTTTCGTTGGGATTAGTGCCATTCGAAAAATCCAGTTGTAAATACTTCTAATGTGCAGAAACAAAATTTAAGCATAGTGAACTACATTATTCATGTTTAGAAAAGCATTAGTGGAAAGCGCTATGGAAGGTAATTATAACATTTTCATTTGAAATACATCAGTGATAAATAAGTATTTAAAATGGCTGAGCTACAAAGTATCATGTGAAATCTCATTGTCAAATGCTGATTGATCTTGATTGAAATGTTTAAACAAGTCTGTTTTTAACGGTTTTTGTACCGATTAATATTTGCCAATGCTTAGGCTCAGAAGAAGTTTTTTTGTCTTCAAGTGCCATTCTGATTTTACACAAAGTGTTTTCGCTCCATTGCACAATTGCCAGTTTGGCAGTTACTTTCATCTACCTTTCCTACTTCGACCCTAAGAAGTGAAGAAGCAATTTCTAAACAATTTTTTCAATTTTCTATCCCCATTAAATGAAAAAGCAATTTTTGAACAATTTCTCCTATTTCCTATTTACCATATCTTGAACTGATGATCGTGATCATGAAATCTGGACTAAGTCTGATAATATTTTAGATCAACATAGGAAAAGACAATTTTTCATTTTTGCTTTTGCGAATATTCAAATTATGCGATGAAAAAATGAATTATTGAGCGAGATTATGCGACATTCTATGCAAGCTTCAATGTAACTTATCTTTGTCATACCAGCGAGTATTATTATGTTATTAGGTT
>JAABKJ010005345.1:0-23161 GCA_011634705.1 Andricus grossulariae
CACCGCACATCCCCCCGCAAACGCCTCTCACGTATCCCCACGGCGCGGCGTCAATTCTCGGAAGGGCAAAATCCAGGTCAGCTAAATCCAGGTTACAGTGTAACTTGTAATCACCCCTTACGAAAAAATATCTTTAAAATCTTCTAAACTCCCCCGAAATGTTTCGACATTTTTGGAAATGTCTGGAAACATTTATAATCTCTTGAAGACCGATTAAATCCTTTAAAATTAGTTCAAATATTTAGAAATCCCATAACATCCTTTTAAAAGCCTTCAAACTCATGGAAGTGCCTCAAAATTTGTCGAAGTCCTTTGGAATCCATGGAAATTCTCAGAAATTCCTTACAATTTTTCGAAATCCTACGTTGAATAAATCAATGAATCATTTGCTTGTACTTTTCCTATGCTTTGTATCCTTTTTTTAGCACTCACACATTCTTTATTTATATACTAATTTTCTTGTAATGATTTTATATCATGATTTTTCTAGAATCGAGAAAAAATTACAGGAAATTCAATGGAAATAAAGAATGTGTATACGTTGAAAAAGAGGATACAGGACATAGGGAAAGTACAAACGAATTATTCATTAATTTATTTAACATAGGATTTCAAACATTTCCAGGAATTCCTGAAAATTTCCTTGGATTCCAAAGGATTTCAACAAATTTCGAGGGACTTCGACGAGTTTTAAGGCTTTTAAAAGGATATTATGGGATTTCTAAATATTTAAACTAATTTGAAAGGTTTTCATAGATCTTCAAGAGATTAAAAAAGTTACAATGCATTTCAAAAAATTCCAAAACATTTCGAGGGAGTTTAGAGGATTTTAAAGGTTTCCAAACAATTCCGGGTATTCTGAAGGTTGTCAAGGGACTTAAACGATTTCAATAGATTTCAAAGGATTTTGTAGGATTTCCAAAGTCTTCAAGATATTTCTAGTGAACTTCAGACAATAAATTAAAATTAAATTAAATTTGAAAGAACTGCTAGTGATTTTAAAGATTGCATGGGATTTTAAGGTATTCCAAGGAATTTCACAAGATCAAAGGATTTCAAAGATCTATAGGGATATAACGATTTTTTTTAGAAAACTTTAATGAGTAAGTTAAATTTAATTTGAATTCCAGATAATTACCACGGATTTCAATCAAATACAAACATATCAGGAGGTTTCAAAGGATTCCAAAGGATTTCAACAAACTTCAAAAAAATGTCAACAAATTTCGAGGGACTTGCACGGTTTTTAAGTCGTTTAAAAGGATTTTATGGAATTTCTAAATATTTAAACTATTTTTGAAAGTCTTCAAAGATTTTCAAGAGATTAAAAATAATTCCACAGATTTCTAAGAATTTCATAACATTTTGAGGGAGTTGAGAGGATTTTGAAGATTTCCAAACATTTCCGGGCATTTTAAGATATTTCGAAGAACTTCAAGATATTTAAGCAATTAAAAAAGGATTTCATAACATTTTGTAGGCTTTCCAAAGATTTCAAGCTGTTCTTAGTGAACTTGGAAAAATAAATTAAATTAAATTTCTAGAAAAATATAAGATATTTCATAGGATTTCAAAAGATTTTACGGTGTTTCATAGATTTCACAGAGTTCTCCAAGAATGGAAATACTTCAAAGGGAATTTTAACAGATTTCGATAGATGTCATGGAATCACAAACGATTTCTGTGGATTGAAAATATTTCAAGTGATTAAAAACAATTTTAGAGAATTTTAAACGAATTTCGGAACATTTATAAGGATTTCAAAGGATTTCTAGAATTTTTAAAAGATTGCATAGGACTCGAAAAGATTTTACGGGATTTCTAACATTTTCCGTCATTTAAAAAAAAAAGCTTAAAGGGGTTTCACAAGGTTTCATAGGATTTCAGAGGATTTCTAGACATTTGAAAGAATTTCAACAGATTTCATGCTGTTTCATAGATTTCACAAGGTTTTCCTAGAATTAAATTACTTCAAAAGGGATTTTAATAGATTGCATTGGATCGCAAAAGATTTCAGCCGAATTGAAGAGATTTCAAGTTATATCATTATATTTTCAAAATATTTGAAGGACTTGAAAACAAATTTTTAATCATTTTCAATGATCACGAGGTATTTTAAAGGCATTTAAAGAATTTTCAAGATTTCTAAGAATTTTAAAGAATTTTTTTCGATTTTAAAAGATTTAAATGGCTGTTAATTATATTTAAAAGATTTCAAGTAACAACAAATGATTTCAAGAAATATCAAGAGATTTCAAAGTAATTCAGAATATCACCAGTGATCACAAAATGTTTCAAGAAATTGCAAATGATTTATAAAAATTTCTCGAGATGTGTGTGTGCAGCAGATTTCCTAAATGTTAACCTTTTGCTTGAAGGCTTTAAAAAATAAAATTCTGTTATCAGAAGTTAATGTTAATTCGCATTATATTCAACCTCTTATCTATTCCAAATTTTAGGCGCCCTTCATCCAGTACTAAGGGCATTAGATGAAAGTTAAGATCCAACTCAGCTCCAAAGCAAAATCAACATTAGCTTGCAAAATTCCTCTAGCCTGAAGCTCTTCACTTTCGCTGGTCTAGACGTTTTAATTGGGAGTCTACCTAATGGGTAAAAATGAAGGATAACCTGGAAATAACCGTCCTAATGAATCAGGAAATAACTTTTCAAATAGATAGTCCATTCAAAATTAACACTTATTCTTCTATACATTCATTTATCGGTATTCAAATGCCGGGAAGATAAAAACAAAATTTAATTTGGTTTTATATACGTTTAGTGTATTAAAGTATAAAATCTTCAAAAATTCTCATGTATAAGTCCTATAACAAAGGAATTTAAATACAGTAGTCCTTTAATTATTGACACTCCAGTGTGTCATTATAATTTTGACATTTTCCCTTTTGATGGGTTCCTTGAAGATCCTTGAAGAACTCTACCCTCATGGAAATTATAATTTCAACACCTTATCAAGAGGCTCAGCTAAATTTGTGAGACCAATTTTTTTCGTAGACAGTTTTCGTTTCAAATTAGTACTAAGCAGATTTAAACCTCTGGATAAAAAAAAAACACTTTTTTTAATTTAGGATGAATGCGTTAAAAAAATGCATCTTGAGAGCTGCTCTTTATTATGTCTCAGACGTGCTTTCCGAACCTTCCCTCTTATGGGAACTTTTACTCTAAAATCATGTTTTTCCCCACGTTCTTTCACCCCATCAATTTTTTATAAACTCACATACGTGAACTGGATTCTAATATTTACCCAGGCCCTAAGCGAAAGAATCTTAATATAAATTTAACGTAATTTGCTCTTACAGCCCTCCCCTAACCAAGCTTTTGTTTCTACCCTTTTAGAGGAAAAGCTCTTGAACCGGAGTCGTGCAGCTTCCTTCCTAAAACCCTTTTCAACTCTCCTTGTATAAACTTTCCTGTATCTGAAAGAGCGCTGATGCCTTAATCCTTAACGATCCTAATTTCCACTGTGTAAATGAAGCTATTGCCTAGGACCCTTATTTTGTAGAACTAGGAAATCTCAAGGACACTGTGACTCCTAAATCAGGGTAAATTTATGATCTTATTTGAACTCGACCCCAATCAACACTAGGTATTTTTTTAAATCGAGGCCTCGAACTCACCACACTATTGAGAATATTTAACACTTTTTTTGAGCGATGGCAGTATTTTACTACTATTTCGAAAACAATGGTACTAAAGAAACTTTTTTCTCACAATCTCACAATTGATCGGCTAAAACAATATGAAAGCTATATCTCAACGAATCACAACATATATAGAAATTTCTATAGGAATTTTCAGAGACGCGTCTCTAAAGCTTTATGCAGAAACCTTTCCAAAATGTTCCATACGTAGTCATTAACTCATAAACTTCGCTCACATATAGTCTTGCTATAATTTATATCGTTAAGACAAATACTGCAAATCTATATTAAAGTTAATGAACCAGCGGAACGACTCAAAATTACAGATATAACCTATCTAGGCAAGAGGGCGTCATTTTATGTAAACAGTGGTCTCCACATTTAATTGAAACTAGGATTAATTATTCATTTACGCAGCTGCTGCTAGTCTCTTATAACTATTTTATTGTAAAGATAATTCGCTCATTAACTGAGCCTTTACTTGTGATTTCAACACTTTTTTCAGGTTCTTCTTCTCGTGCAAATTTCGAATCCTTTTCACGCTTGGGATCATTCATTATCGGAAAAAAGAAGTTCACTGCATCGTTATAATTCAAAACACCCTTTTGCAGTGCATTGCCGCCCATGGCCACAACCACCATGCTGATAAAAATTTAGTAAATTTACTATAAAAGTTACTGAATTTCGTTTTCAGCAACCTAATTT
Organism: Andricus grossulariae; assembly: GCA_011634705.1. Lineage (NCBI taxonomy): Eukaryota > Metazoa > Arthropoda > Insecta > Hymenoptera > Cynipidae > Andricus > Andricus grossulariae. The sequence goes on from JAABKJ010005345.1 coordinate 4,365, forward strand.
CTTAAATTTCAGTTACTTTAGTATCCTAAATGGTTCGGAGTTATCCGAACATTTCTAACAGTGTATCGCAAAATTGTCTCAGTCTCAGGATCATCCAAAAATAACGTTAAACGATTGGGGGGGGGGGTAAATCTCCACATTAATAACCAAAGTAGTTAAACTTTCCAGCAGGTAGTTTAGTTTTCAACGAAAAAAGACAAATTATAAGCAAAAAGTATAATAATGCGCACGTCCCAGTATTCACGACCTTAGTCCCAGTAATCGAAACGTCAATTTTCGTGCATTTTATTGAATTTAAATGCATTTAGTTTCTATTTGATACTATGATATGTTAAGACTAACAAGATTTTATCAGTAAATATTACTTTTAACATATTTTTTAAGAATATAATAAAATTATAACCAAGTTTCACAATTGCTGAGACCGTCACGATTATTGGGACATTTATCTTACTTGATATTTTAAGCGAGAAAAGATTTTAATTAAAAATAAAGACAGTTGAAGAGAACCATAAGTACGAATTTCCAACAAAACAGTTAAATCCTAAACCAAAACGGATTAATTATCAACTAAAAAGTTGCATTTTTAAGAAAAAAGAGCGTTCTACAAAACAGTTGAATTTTCAACCAAACAAATACGTGCTTCAATTTTGAACCAAAAACATGAAGTTTCAACACAGGTGATTAATTTTTCACATGAAAGACGAATTTTCAACAAATTACATACATTTTCCACTAAATAGTTTGAAAATAGTTTTGATGCTGGTCAACATTTTATTTGATTAATTTTTAGTTTATATTTTGTTCGTTTCTGAAATTTGAAACTAAATAGTTGCATTTTCGAACTAAAAAAATAACTTTTTAACCAAAAATGCAGTAGTTAAATTTTCATTAAAGATAATTGATTTCGAATAAAAAAGAAACTAATTTTCTACAAAACAATTCAATTTTATCCCAAATAGTATAACTTTCTACAAAACAGTTGAATTTTCAACCCCAAAATATGAATTCTCAACGAATAAGTTTAATTTTCAGTTTAAAAAGATTAATTTTTAACAAGAAATGCGAATCGTATACCTTAAATTATTATGAATCTTTAACCAAAAAAAACTTTTAAGAAAGTAGTTCAACTTTAACCAAGAAGTTATAATGTGCACCCTAAAAATATGAATATTTTTTAACGAAAAATGTTTTAGTTGATATTTCAATAAAAAAGTGATCCTAATTTGAAATTAAAAAAACAGTTTGATTTAACAAACAAAATTTAATTTTCAAGCCAAAAAGACGAATTTTCGAGAAAACGAATGTATTTTCAATCCTAGAATATGAATTTTCAACAAAATAGTTACATTCTCAGTTAAGAAAATTGATTTTATACAAAAAATCGAATTTTGAACCTTAAGTTATGAATCTTTAACCGAAAAAAATAACTTTTAGGAAAGTAGTTCAACTTTAACCAAGGAATTGAATTTTCATCCTAAAAATATAAATAATCAAAGGAAAATATAATATTTGATATTTCAACAAAAAAACATCTTAATTCAAAATAAAAAACAGTTTAATTTACCCAACCAAAAATGAATTTTCAACAAAATAATTGAATCCGCTACTAAAACAGATTAATTTTCAACCAGTTATGACTTTTTAACAAAATTGTTCAATTTTAAACAAAATAATACAATTTTCAATAAAAAAGATTTTTTTTTTGACAAAGAAGATGAATTTTTAACCAAAAATTTAATAGTAGACTTTTCAACTGAAAAGAATAAACTTCGAATGTTAAATAGTTAACTTTTCTCATTGGATTCTATTAATTCAATCAGTTCTCATTAAACTGGAAAAGGAGAAAAAGAGGGGAATAGGGTAAGGTCTGTGAAGCCTATTATACTTTTTCAATTTTTTAATTTAATACTTCAAAAATGTTATGTCACTGCTTTGACATTATTTTTTCAAATTTGTGACACTATGTACATTATTTTTTATCACTGCAGTTCGAAATACGGAGATCATATGATTTTGATGAATGTTATAGACTGAATTTTTTTTTTATGGGTCAAAGGTAGAAGAAATATTTTCTAGACTCATTGTTTGTTCTCAAGTGTTCTTTATCACTCTAATAAAGTATTTTCTTTTGTTGGAACCTCCCCTAAGTTATTTGTCTCTCCCCTTCGTCTGAGTGGAAGAGGATATAGTCAACTAATTTGTAGGATAAATTAACCAATTATAATACTTGTCTCCACATTTACTCATCTCTTCAATTTGTAATTGTTGTAACATTACACCACGTGTGCGCGCGCGGAATTATGGCATATTATATTGATTTCGAGCTAGCGATGGTGGCTCCGCGTAGTCAAAAGCGTACTATGTTGATGGTAAGTCGCAACCAATAAGCCGGTTAAACAATCCTGTGCGATGCTGCAAACATTACTAATCGTTATGAAGGAAACAGTTGTGGTTGGTTCAAGATCAGGATTCGCCAACAATCTGAACCAATATTCGTCAGATATAATCATTTAATAAACTCTTATCAATTTTCAAAAAATATTATCCTATGTTCATGTTTGTTAATATTGGAAAGAAATATAATGATGGATTTTATTTCATAACACGTTTTCATATAAAAAGAATATTCTATGCGTTTTCTCCAAATTCTATTTCGAATTTCCTTCTCAAAACCCCCACCTTTTTTCTCATTTTTTTTTTGCTAGATCTGCTCAACATAGGCTCAATTTTTTTACGAAGTTGACTAGAAATGTCTTTCAGATGATTTCTTGCTATGATACTTTTGTTGTTGAATTGCGAGTATTCCTTGAAAAATAGCAAAACATTGAATTTGTTTCTGAATATTGTTTGGGTAATCAACAATTATTGTCTAATTGAAAAGTATCATAGCAAAAACTTATCTTAAAGACATTCTGAGTTCATTCCGTAAAAAAAGTGAACCAATTTGTTGAAATTAATAATAATTCTTGTAAATTTGTAAGGAGTCGTAGCAAAGAGTTATCGAAAAGACATTTTTCAATTAATCGTCCTGAAACCATAATTTCTTTCACGATTTATACAAAAACTCTGAATTTGAATTGCCAATCCCGGTAAATATCTTTTATTCATTTATTTGTTCATAACGTATAATAGTAGATTGTACAACAAGTTTGTTGCACACGATGCTTTCTCCAATCACCGCGACGGAACGAGCGACCACGTTTGTTCAGCAGAATCTAAGTTGTGATACGCAGTTTCAGGGAGAAGGGGTAGATTGGGGATGCGCATGGGATTACTTAGTTCACTAGAGGACTAAATGCTATATTACTTCGCTGTAATGTCACCAATAGAGTAAAGAGTAACTTAGATTCTTCTGAAAGAACGTGTAAGTCTCAAATTCCAAAGCGGGTATTGGGGAAAATATTTTTTAAAATTATTCTTATCCACTGGAAATTATTTCTAGATAGTTTTAGCAAATATATAAAACCGGTTATTCAACTCTGAAAATCTGAAAAAATGGTAATACTGAAAAGTTGAAAAAATGTCAATTTTGTTGTTAAATAAATAATTAACCACTTTTTTATCAAAAATGCAATCACAAAAATCTTTTGGTAATTTAAAAAGTTTTCATTTAAAAAAACGTCCAAATATTGGTTAAATTTTATCTGGCCACATAAACTTGTTTTGCTCGACTGTGAAGAAGTGTGGAAATTGTCTACGCTCGAGTTGTCCAACATGAAGAGTATCTTCATCTTTTTCTCTTATTGAAAAAGCTTACTTATAACTTTATTTCTGAAAGTCATTTTCAGAGTTTTCGCTTACTATTTCTTCGTTTTCTAATATCCGCACGTCTCGAAAGTAGTACATTTCTTCTCACTACATGGCAGACTGTAAGAACTAAGAAGTCTATCCGCGAGCAGCATCTGAAGTATGAAGTCGACGTGAAAAAGAAAGAGAGAAATGAAATGAAGATGTAGAAGGTTGAAGGAAAAGGTTGCTTTGGAAAGAATGAAAAGAGGTAGATATAAAACGCGTCTGGTCTAGGGTTGTATAGAATCCATGTGCTCGTAAAAGTTTCGGACGAGCGCCATGTCAATATATGATAACGGGACAGAATAACATATGTTTCAGTAGTAGAGGTGCGTTTAAGTCAGACAGAGCACTCAATCGTCTTGGAGAGAAATTGGGGAATATTTGGATTTCTGAACAAAATTCGTTTATTAAATTGTATTACAATACCATAAATTTATTATTTTTCAATGTAAAAATGTGAGACATGCGAAATTTAATTAACAATATAATATATATATTCGGCATTTTTGTATATATACAAAAATGCCGAATACTTTAGGCATCAAAAATTCACTAATTTAGAAAACAAGGCTTTTGTGCTTTATTAGTATATTAAATTCCAAATTGTATGTTATATAAATTATTAGTATAGTATTGAAATTTAATAACAAAATCAGGAATCATATCTTTGTAGATATGATTTTTAAGGAAGTAACACTGTCGAATACGTTGATTGATTTTATTTCATTTTTACTAAATATTTTCAATTGCAAAATTTTATTCTGAAATTTAAAGAACCGTCAATTCTATTATTAAATTTCACTACTATACCAATAATGCATACAATATTAATTGTATAATTTTATATACTAATAATGTATAAACATTTTGATTTCTACATTATGGTGACTTTTTGATGCCTGGCGTATTCGGCATTTTTAAAAATAATTCTTTTATTTCATACCTTTCAGTGCACAATTATTTCTGTGCTTTCGATATATAATAATTGCATGTATTTTTGCATGTATTTTATTTCATTTTTTGTATTTTATTTTTATGTATACAAATTTTAAAATTCCATAATTAATTTCAAGATTTCACTAATTTTCTTGTATTCCCTTTTGAATTTCTTCTTCAAGTTTCTTTTGTCACTATCTGCAATCCGCATCATTTGCGAGGCTCTCTTGTACTTTATTTTTTTAATCTTTTTTTTATCCTGCAGCTCTGCCTCTAAGATAATTTTGATTAATTGTTCGTCGAAACTTCCCTCATCCTAAGATGCATATATAAAATTCATATTATTATATTTTTCATCATTTTTTATACTCCGTTAATAATTTTAAACCTTGTATTTAATATGGCTGTGTCTAGTCGTCCCTAAAAATGGGGGGACGAATTTCGAGACGAGACACTTCGATTTTATATATCTTTTTTGAAATTCTTCATAATTTTTCTCCATTTCAATTGGTGTCAAATTAAAATCTTAAATTATTTCCCCTTTTCATCCAATTGAACTAATTATTATCTCATTATATATATAAAGGAATTTTTCGAAGGCATTTATTGAATATTTGCAATGTTTACAAAAACTACCAACTCTGCACTGAATTCCTGAAAAAGGAGTAGGGTTGTGTTTCCCGTCACGCCTACCCTTTTTGCGGAGTGGCCTCTTCAACAACAATGCTACTCCCAAATATTCCCTTTGTTTCTAAAAAATACAAAAATGTTCTACCAAATAGTTGAATTTTCATCTAAACCCCAATTAATTTACAACAACAAAAAATACGAATTTTCAACAAAATCATTCAATCTTTTACTAAAAATGATCAATTTTTAACGAAAGAGATGAATTTGCAAATAAAATTATGAATCTTGAACCAAAAAAAAATCAATTTTTAACCAAGCAGTTCAACTTTAAACCAAGTAGTTGATTTTTCAAACGATAAATAAAAGAATTTTACGCCAAGAACATTAATTGTCTACCAACAAAAAAAAAAGAATTTTCAGCCAAAAAAGTGAATTTTTAACAAAGTAGTCAATTTTCAACTAAGAAGATTAATTTTCTACCAAAAAGATGAATTTTTAACAAAATATAAGAATTTTCATACAAAAAGATGAATTTTCATCTAAAAAATCTAAATTTTCAACAAAATACAAGAATTTTCAACCAAATAGTTTAATATTCAACTGAAGAGGATGCATTTTTAACCAAACATTGAATAGTTTAAAAAGCTAATTATCATATAAAAAATATTAATTTGCAACAAAACAGTTGAAAATGTTGAACAAAAAAAAAAGGTTTTTCAACTAAAATGATAAATCGTCAATAAAAAAAAAGAACTTTTAACCAAGTAGTTTAACTTTGAATTGAGTAGTTGAATTTTCAATCACAAACGAATTTAATTTTAAACTAAATAAGTTGAATTCAACAAAAAAAAGACGAATTTTCAACAAAATAATTGAATCCTCAACCAAAACAAATTAATTTTCAACCAAACAGTTGTGATTTTTAACCAAAAAAGATGCAATTTCTACCAAATATATGTATTTTTTATACAAAGAGAAGAACTTTCAACAAAATATTATGATTCACACCAACATCAATTTATTGAAAATTCCTTGACTTTGTTTGACCAGTTTTAAATTTCCTGACTTTCTGGAATTCTCTGAGCTGTAGCAACCTTGATAACCTCCCTACGGCCTAATTTCCACCCTACAACTTATTTTCTACTGATTTTTCATTGATTCTGAAATGTCACTATGGCTATCGTTACCTGCATTTTAAACAACAATTCATGCGAAAATATTATTTCCATCAAAAGTTACAGTGGAACATGGAGAACAACAATAAATACAAACATATATGTCTTCTTTTTGCTGCGCGTATTCGACTTCATACTTGTACCTATCAGATTTGTTCTATGACTATTATTCATCAATTTAATACTGTTAAGAATTTTTCGAACAGATTGTAATATTTTGTAAAATAACGGGAATTAAATACAGAGCTTTTTTGCAGAGTTTTGTGGAGGAATTGAGAGGGTATCTGTCAAGGAAGGTGGTTCGAAATTTATACGAAATTACAAGCGCACGTTCACATGCACATGAAAAAGTGCAGCTAGGACGGTATCCGCGTACGGTCCGCGGAATTAAATTATACATTCGCCGTCAGAATCGAGTTCGCGTTCGCGGTTGTACGCGCGATGCGCGTCGAGCGTCGACGTTCCGTTTGTTTCGTTGATTTATGATGCATGGCCGGGACACAAAACACAACGACCCCCTCAGCCACCCCGTAAGCACCCGGCTGCTCGGCTGCCCACTCGGTCGACAAATAGAACAACGGGCCTTGACGTCACGTGTAACCACGCCTCTTCGGCCACCCTCACTTTATCTCTCTCTCACTCTCTCACTCCTATCTGTTTCCTCTCGTCCTCTTTTTCCATCTCTCTCTTACTCGCCCGACTCTCACCGACACACCAATTCACTTTGTGCACTTTTATGCATATTCATTCACCGTCGCTGGCAAGTAATAGCCCTAGGTATCGTTAATTCGAACGTACCGATGCGCCATGTATAAAATTCGACGAGAACACCCGTGGCTCAAAATCGCTCTAACTGATACGATCCTGTAGTACAAGTACCATCGAATGGTAACGTGCGGATAACGCTCGAAACGTGGAGGGCCTTCTTCCATTGGCATGAATCGATCTATCTTGATAGTTAGGTCCGACAAGCAATACTGGACGGGATTGTGGAAGCATAAATCGACCGGCTAAAGCTCTTGTCGATGAAGCACTCGAGTTCATCCAGTATTGCCTTTTTTTACGCATTCGGCTTTATGTAGGATGTACGGGATAGGCATATCTTTTGCACTATTTTCCACTCTCGCTCTATGCTGGACACTGTGTTTTTACAAAAGACGCAGAGGAGTGTATTGTACTGGGTACCATGAAAGAATAATCCTTGGATCAAGATGGTTCCCATCGCAATCATGAGAAAGAAAATTCAGTGGAATAAAAGGAAACTGAAAATATGTTTAAGAACAATGAGAAATGAGGGAAATGTAGTTTACATGGTCAATAATAACAACCCGTAGCAACGGCAAATTATAACTTCTATCAACTTTCAATAGCAATCTATTGAAACTGCATATAGCAACAATTCTTAGCAATAGTCCGTAATAATCCCTATCTGACAAGAATAACAACAACCTCTGAGAAATGACAAAAATAATGAATCCCTAACTATGGACAATATCAACCTTTCAACTGATAATAATTTAGCAACGAAAAATAGCGAACTTTGAAATGTACAACAATATTGCAACGATCCATATGCCGTAATAACCTTTACAGGGTGGTCGCAAGCCATGAAAAACCTGGACATTAGGGAAAAGCCAGGGATTTGGAACAAAAATGGCAAAAGCCAGGGAATTTTTGCAAGGTGCATTTTAAGTAACTATCAAGAATAATCATGGCTGCAACACAATCTCTTTCAGTTGCTCGTCTTTCTCCAATCACTTTTTTACGATAAAGCCACTATAGTCACTTTTATAAATGAAAATATCACTGTGGTCACTTTTCTTTCAGTAAATGAACCCATCGGTTAACCACTATTGAATTCAGGTCTATACCTATTTCTGAATTTTCTCGAATTCTTTCAAAATATTTTGGGGTAATTAAATAATTCCAAGAAATTTTCAATATATTTCAATCATTTGAAGGGATTCCAAAAGAATTAAAAGATTTTAGGGCATTTTTAAAAATCCCAATGAATTTTCATGAGCTTTCTAAAGTTTCAAGGGATTTCAAACGATTTTAACGGATTTGAAGTATTTTAGGGTATTTTTAAAGATTTACAAGAAATTTATTACTTTATTTCAATAAATTAAAGATATTCCAAAGGATTTAACATTTTTAAAGATATTTTACGAAGTTCCAAGGAATTTTCAAGAGCTTTCAAAAGTTGTAAAGGATTTCGAAAGATTTCGAAGCATTTGAAATATTTTAGGGTATTTTAAAAGATTCCAAGAAACTTTAATAGATTTCGACCACTTGAAGGTATTTCAAAAGATTTTAAAAGATTTTAGAGTATTTTTAAAACTTCTGAGGAATTTTAAAGAAGTTCATAAAATTTCAAGGGATTTACAAACATTTTAAAGAATTATAAATATTTTAGGGTATTTTAAAAGCTTCCAAGGAATTTGCGAGACATTTAACAAATTTCAAGAGTCTTCAAAAGATTTTAAAAGATTTGAAATACCTTATTAGGGTTTTAATAGATTTCAATAATTTGAAGTGATTGCAAAGGATTTTAAAGATTTTAGGGTATTTTTAAAAATTTTGAGAAATTTTCAAGAGCTTTAAAAGTACCAAGAGATACATCAAAATTTTTAAGGATTTGAAATATTTTAGGGAATTTTAAAAGATCCTAAGGAATTTTCCATTGATTTTAAAAGATTTTCTAAAAATGCAACAAATTTTCAAGAACTTTAACAAGTTTTAAAGAATTTCAATCACTTTGAGGTATTGGAAAAAATTGCATGCGGTTTTCAAGAATTTCCTATAATTATGGAAGATTTAGAACGATTTTACATGATTTTAAGGGATTTTAGAGAATTTATTTACAAGAAGTGAGGGACTTCGTAGGATTACAAAGATTCGAAGAGATTTTCAAATATTTTTTGCAATTAATTTGATTTCAGTTGGAATTCACTCTGAATGGTTATGAATTTATCCTGAATTCTTTTTAAAAAATTTGGGATTTCCTTGAATTTTTCTAAACACATTTCAAGCTTGCTGAATTCAATGATTTCTTTCATATTTTTGAATTGTTTTCAATTCACTTGCTGTCTTTAAGCTAACCTGGATTTTTTTCACCTCATCGAATTCTTCTTATTTCCCTTAAATTTCTCTAAATTCACTCTATTTTTACTGAAACCAATGACATTTATTGGACTTTTTAATGTTTTATAATTCATTTGAATTCTTTTAAATTTAACTTGAGTTCTTTTAAAGTATTATGATTCAAATTCTGTTGAGTTCTTTTAAATTTAAAAGAACATTAGTCACTTTTAGTCACTCTTTGGGTTAGAAATTATTCACTTTTAATCACTTTTTCAGTTTAAATAAGTCACTTTTTCGCTTGTCTCAAGTAAATTAGGCTGCGTCAATTCTGATAATAATAAATTAAAAATTTGTAAGTTCAAATTAAAAATGATTTTATTCCATTTAAATCAAAGATTCTTTTTTAAAGTGTTACTCGATTATAGTTTAATTCTTTAAATATTATTGGCCAGGGAAAATGAAAAGTTATTCAGGGAAAAGTCAGGGAATTTTTAAAATGAAGTTTTGTGTTCTCCCTGGTTGTCAATGGACAACAATTTAGCACCGGACGATATCATCTTTACAACAGTAAATAACAAACCCCTTCCAACGAACAATAGCAACAATAACTTTTTACAATCCGAACGGACAGAATTAAAGGAAACACCTTGTGGAAATTACCAACACGACCTTCCATCATCTATATTTCCCAGGGAACAATTAAACATCAATTAAATTAGCAAAATTTATTTCGATCCATCCCCTTTGGTTCCACATCGACAATCCTCTGGACCTGGAATTCCATTCAGAATGTAATACCCAAGAACGCAAGTAATTTCTATGATCTGAATGTACCTTGTACATTCGAATCGAATTTGAAATGTTCGTCAACGACAGCTATTACGAGGGGCAGCGATGTTCAAGAAGATAAGGAAGGACCAGAAACAACTGAAGATGAAGCGAGTAGAGTAGACTGTCCCTTGCTTCTAGAATAAGAGATGCCATCACGTCCTTTGGTGTGTACGGGTGTGGCTCGATGCAATGGTAGTTGGTAGGTACAATGTAAGTAAGGGAAGGTGGAGTGGAGTAGAGTGGAGAGGCCAGAAGGGAATGGCAGTAAGAGCAAAAGGGAGATGGAGAATGGGTTGGTTTAACTCGCGCTATTTGAGATAATTGATAGCCAGAATGGGCTTGCATCCCCCTCTCGCTACAGCTATACACGTAGAGTGGAGACGCCGGGGACCCAATGTAATTTCCTTCCAACTGGACGGAGGACCGCATTAGCGATACTCGCCGAGGAACTATTGGCACGAGCCTAGCTTCTGCACCGTAACCCCCTCATTCCAACGATTCATCGACCTCGATCCTCTTGGCGCGAACTTCTTTCCTGTATCGACCTCCTCATTTGAACCATTTGAACCATTTGAACCATCTGAACCCTCCCATCTTCTTCGTATCCATCCTCAACTTCCGAATTCCAATTCTATAACAATAACACCAGGAAGCGTGAGAATTTAATTAAGAACCGAGTGGTAGGGGAGCGGCGCCTATGTAGTGCACCAAAATCTATCGCTCAATTTAAAGAAAAATATAAGCGATATTGTTGTAGAAAAATATCAAGAATGTAGTTCGATATCTCAGGTGTACTCTACAAACAAAGAAAAAACTGGGTGTACGAAACGCTGTAGGTAATCGTTCAAGTAGGATAATAGTCAGCTAATTGCACCAAACTGAGGTAAGCTTTCCGTTGTTACAGGCCTGTAACGTGCTGCCTCTAGCGGAGTCCACCGTGTATGGACGATTAGCAAATAGATTTTAATGTTGGTTTTCCAAATGCAAGTGAATTGAAGTTATAAATAATACAATAATTGTTATCAGCTTTCATAGGTGTAAGTACCAGAATGTACTTTATAACTTGGGAAAGCTGATTCAACTAGATTATTAATTTTTTACACCACTTTTTGTCTAAATTGTTCCTTTACTCAAAGTACATTATTAAAAAAAATGTCGAAAAATTGTCGGTGAGATATAGGCGAATCAATGGCGCAGTCGTAGACAAGCCAAAGGCGTAGTTGCAGGCGAGTCGAAAGCGAGCCGTAGACATTGATATGAAGAAGAATGAAAACAAACTTTTTGTTTACCAGAAATTACAGAAAATTTTGGGAATTTCTAATCATTTTTGAAATTTCTGGTAATATTATAAAATACCGAAAATTTCCGGAAATTGAAGATATCCAAAAAAATTTCAAGAAATTTTTGGTAATTCATCGTAATTTATCTTAATTTATCTGTGATTCATAAAAATTTATGAGTAATTCATAGTATCTTATCACTTCGTGTTGGTCCAATCACTCTTTTACATTAAAAGTCAACGCGATAGTGAGTTTACGACTCCTGAAAACTGCCTTAAAAAAGACTTCAAACGGTAGTTTTGATCCGCAGTAAAACTGCGGTATAAAGTCTTTTTAAGGCAGTTGTGAAGATTAGCCGTATAAAGTGCCACTTTACGGAACGAAGAAAGGTCTCAAAAAGCGAGTTTTTTATGCCTTTGCCGGAAGAATGTGATTTTTACAATTTAAACTTATATCCTTGACGTGAATTTGTATAAAAAGAGTTCCAGGATATTCTTTGTAAACAAACTATCTACGGCAAATACTTTCTGAAGAAGTTTGAAAATACTTTTTTTGAAGGAAAAAATGGCAGTTTTCATACAAAGGTGACGTCGAAGGTCAATAATGGAAATTTCTCTCTCTAGGGAGAAAAAATGCCCATTATTGACCTGTGACACCCTACGTGTAACATATAATGGAATATTATTATGCAAGTGAATGGTTCGCTGTCTCTACTACCGAATCGTCATACTTTTGACGGCGATTTTTTCTGTGCTTCGGAATTGTTAGGCGTCGGAGTTTTATTTTTCATCTTTCAAGTGATATAATTCACACCATTTTTTTTGACAATGCCAACTTTGGGAAAGAAAACTCTATGAACCCTACAAATTTTACGGGAAGATTTTTTTCAACCAAATTTTTTTTTTGTTTGGTTCTCTTTTTGGGAGGCTTTGCAGTTGTTATTTCAGGTTCTGTCCATTCTTTTTTCCGTGTTCTCAAAAGATTTACAAAAATTTAATCAGTTTCAGGATTCTGGAAACGACGTGTATTTTTGAAATTCGGTACAAACTACTTATTTTGTATGTGGTATGTGGAAAACTTATGTTATCCTATCAGGATAACCCATGAAAATATATATATATATATAGATATATCACTCTTGACCACCGCGGAGGCTTTGAATGTTTATAAAGTATATTTTTTGTTGTAATTTATTGCATTTAGTTGTTGTGTCCTGTAAAAATGTTTACTATTTTAACCTTTTTTCCAAACCTTGCTATTAGGTATTCAAAGTAAAATTTTTTCTTTGAATTAAATATATATATATATATATATTTGAGAAATTTAGAATAGCACTCAAAAACTAACGAATTAGGATTTTCAAGGGTCGAAAATAGTTATTTATATTTTTCACGAAGAAGAATGAAACCTTAATTCATTTGAAAACTTAATGCCATGAGAATGGATGGAAGTCAGATTCGTGTTCAGACTGAAAAACTTTTTGGACAACAGGCCGAGATTGTTCAGGTTGGATTTCGGGAAAAAATCTTCATGGGTCGGTACTGTTTTAGGCATTTTGGACCTCAAATCATATCATGCTGACTTGCGTGATTTTCGATTGAAGTATCAAAAATGGACAAATTTAAAATCCGAATTCTAAAAATAAACCATCTAAGACGTCAGGTCGCCCTGTTATTTTTTTCTACAGGGAAGAACACAAGAATAAATTATTAATAGTGAAACGGGCGTGAAAGATGTATGGCATATTTAAGTAGCTCATAAAATAAATGAAAGCAATTTAGGTATGTAGGTTCCTGGAAGAGTGAACACAGATGAAAATAAAGGAGCGCTATCGTTCACTTAACTCTTACAGTGGGTACCCTCCAAGGATGAAAATTCCGACCTAAACGATCCTCACTTTTTTCGTATTTGGTCAATACTTATCCCACCCTCGGGGTGTTAGAACGCTGACTCTTTGATATACGTTAAAACTTTTTGACTGCAATTCTTTGCGTCTGGTTGATAATCACCAGAATGAATTGTTTCTCTGCACGTAAGCTGTAACAAAATGCTCTGAAAGTAAAAACAGTCTCTTAAAACAGATTTAATGCTCCATGACATTACAGGGTTGCTATAAAATCCCAATTTCGAAATTCGCTAACTTTTCTCTGACTAATTTTTCATTTTCCCTGATCGTTATAAATTTTTCTTCCAGGTATAAAAAACAACCTTAGACCTAGAAGATGAATAATGTCAATGCAAAGAAGGGTTTTTTCACTAATTTTATCTTGAAATTGAAGGCTTTTAGTGACAACAGACATACAGAATTTTATAAGGGGTGATCCATGAATTGTGTAAGACAATTTGGAAGGGTGGCGGGGGCCGGAAAATCTTCCGTAAGAAAAATTTTTACTGCAAAAAAAAAGTAGATCCACATATATTACAACATAGAGGTTTGAATATAAAAAAAATATATTATTTTTTAACCAAATAGTTGATTTTTTAACCAAACAGGTGAATGTTAAGCAAGAAGATTAATTTTCAACAAAATACATGAAGTTTCCACTAAAGAAGATTGTAGGTTAAAAATTTTACTCTGAATTAAAAAAGTATCGTACTTTGAAGAAAATTGTAACATTTGCAACTAAAGAGATGAATTGTCAACCAAAAAGACAAATTTTTAATTAAATAATTGAGTTTTCAACTTAAAAATATACATTTTTAACCAAAAAAGGAAAAAAATTCAGTTCAAGCGATCAATTAATAACTAAAAAATCAATTTTCAATAAAAAAGTTGCATTCTCAACCAAAGAGGAGGATCTTCAAAGAACAACAACAAATTCCGAACAAATAGTTTAATAATTTATATTTTAACCAAAAAGAATTTTCCCGTCTATGGAGAAACAAATTTTGGTTCAAAAGCTTCAATTGTCAAGCCATAAAGACGAGTTTTCTATAAAACAGTTGTATTTCCAAAGCGGAAATATAAATTTTCAACAAAAACGTTAATTTTCAACCGAACGGGTGAATTTTCCACCTTTAAGATGAATATTCAACAAAACCGTTGAATTCTACCAAAAAATATGAATTTTCAACAAACTAATTTAATCTTTGACCAAAACAGATTAATTTTTAAGATAAAAAGAGGAATTTTCAACAAAAGAGTCAGATTATCAACAAAAAAAATTGTATTCTTAAAAAAAAAGTGTAATAGTTGATACCTCAACCAAAACGTTTTTCTAATCAATAGAGAAAAAAAATTAATCTAAAATCTTACAATTTGAAGCCGAAAAGATGAACTTTCTAAAAAACAGTTGAGTTTTCAACCCCAAAATATGAATTTTCAACCAAAAAATATGACTTTTCAACCAAAAAAATTAAGTTTGAAGAAAGATTAATTTTCTACAAAAAAGAAAAATTTTCAACACGTAACATGAGCTCTCAACTAAAAAAGATAAATTTTCAACCAAAAATGGAATTTTTATATTTTTAGTTTAAAAAATGAATTTCAAACAACAAAAAAATGAACTTTCAACTAAAGAATTAAATTTTAAACCAAAGAAATTAATTTTCAAGCGAAAAGAGAAAATGTTCACCAAAAAGATTAATATTGTACTACAAAACAAAAATTTTTAATAAAGTAATGAAATTTTCAAGCAAAAAAAAAGAATTTTCTGCAAAACAGTTGAGTTTTTAAACCAGAAGTACGAATTTTCAACGAAAAAGTTCATTTTCAACCATGGAAATGAATTTTTACTAAAATAATTAACCTTTTACCAAAAAAAAAAACGAATTTTCAACCATATAAATAAATTTCGATCAATTTTTCACGAAGAAGATTAAAATTCAACCAAAAAAGACGAACTTCAACCACATAATTAAATTATAAAAAAAAAAAAAAAACGAAGTGTTTCGTCGTCCCGAAATTCACAATGCTTATCCAATATTTTTCATAACCTTGGCTAATTGTCCCGAAAATTCGGGACGACTAGACACAGCCCAAAAAAAAGGGTTTTCAACTAAATTAATGAATCATCCATAAAACAAATGAATTTTCAACAAAGTGGTCCCACGTTCAACTCAGTAGTAGAAAAAGATTAATTTTCTATTCAAAACAGAAAATGTCATCTAAAATTTTGAAATTTCAACCCAGAAAGATGCATTTTCTACCAAGAAGAATGACTTTCTAACAAAATTGTTGAATTTTCAACAAAATGATTAAAACATTAAACTACAACGTGAATTCTCAAAAAAAAAAATTATAAAATAAAAAACTTATAAAATTATAGGTTATTATTATTAATTATACTTACTTATTATTATCAAGTACATTTTCGTTTTCAAATCTAATATCATTGAAGTTACACGTTTATTTAATTAGCAGAATTTATATGTATGTTCATTCCCTAAGTTTATAAAATCTTTGTAGGATTTTGTGAAAGGGGGAGGAAGGGTCAGAGCAAATCTTATGAAAGCTTACATGGGGGGGGGGGTCAAACATCAGAAAAACGCCTCACGTGACTTTTGGATTGCAACTGAACTGTAATTTCAGTTTATCGAAAATTCCCTGACTCTCTCCGATTAGTTTCAAATTCCCTGACTTTCCTTGACTTCAAAGAATGATCAGATTTCAATCAAAGAATTTCCTGATCTGCAGCAACCCTACATTATTGTACATAGCAAAAAATAATGTATCCTATTTTTGAATAGGAAAACTTTATGCTGTTATTTTTAATGTTAATCAAATGAATCTAGGTTACCACCAGAGATCTCAGTTTAGTACCACTCTAAACTATTTTTTCTGAATCTTATTGTAATACCTGAAACTAGCCCTGAAATAGTACTTTGTTTTTGCAGTGCTTGTTTGAATATATTCTCTACAGTGTGGTTGAATTAGTGTATTATTTTGTAAATTTCCCTCTTTTTGCAGAATGTGTTGAGTGACTCATTAAAGTGAAAGAACTCATTGGAACTTTTACCGATATTACTATAAATGAAGTACTTGTTTGCCCATGTTGCTGTAAGCCTATTATGTACGCAAATCCATTTGGGAGATACTTCAGTGCAGTAGCGTTCTGCTATGCAAAATGCATATGGGACAGATAATTATGTTCATTTCAAGAGTGAAAAAAAGTGGAATGTAGCCATTGGCAGTTAGCTACAGTAGCTACAGTCATACTCATTATGAACAGAAAATCGTGATATTCTAACGATGCTCCAGAGCTATATCCAATACCATATTTCTGTAGGATGGTACAAAAAGCTGCATATCTCTTTAAGATACGCCCAGAAAATGTATTTAAATTGGATCACTAACTATACTCAGATCTTTGCGTGGTGAAATTCAAAAGCATAATAATTTTTTTTAATACATGAATAGCACGTGCAAGATGCTTTTTTTATCACAATTACGCTTATAATCACAATTTTTGGGTAACTCCAACGAAAAACAAAAAATGTCTTGTCGAAATTTGATTTTCTAGAATAATTAAATTTGAATTGATTTATTAAATAATTTTTTAGTAGAACCATTCAAACGTGAACAATGTACTCGTAACATTTGACGTATTTTAACTCCTCCATACAACATGGAATCAAGTTCGGATCAGTCCGCATAAAGAATCATGTTTCAGTTGCGAGATAAAAATTATATGTTATGTTATTCGGTAAAATAAAAATTATGCCAAATAGAAATTCGGAAATATAAAAATTATATCAAATAGTAATTCGGTAATATGAAAATTATCTCAAATGGTAATTCGGAACAATAAAAATTTGGCATATTGACAATTCGGTTAAATAAAAATTATAACAAATTATTTTTCGTTTATAAGAATTTCGGTAAAATAAGCATTAGGAGAAATTAAATTATGAGAATATTAATACACCTCTATTTAATCAGGTGTATTGTTTGACAGCTTGATTTTTTGCAATAAAAAACAAGCATATCGTTCTGCAGCAGGTAATAAAATGTTTACTAATTCTGCATAATAGTAAATATAGCAGAGAATCGCTCGGGGATTGTATTGACCCTTAATAATACATTTTTTTGAGGAAGTTGATACTCGTTTTTGGATGTAGGCTTAGGTAAATTGAAAACAATTGAATTGTTTCAAACGTTTCGGCACACAATAATAACATTTTGAATTATGAATTGGGTCCCTACCAGAAATTAGGTAATTGTTTACAGATTTAATGAAATTCACTGATGAGGGCCATCATTGTGTACCGAAATGTTTCAAACAATTTAATTGTTTGCAATTTACCTGACTCTAAAGCCAACAACTTGCATCTGAATAGCTTTGCACTGAACATTTTTTAATTGACGAGATTGAGACTTAAACATTCCTAAAAGTAACTATGCCTATGATGTGTATCATATATTTAATTGCTTAACTTCATTAATGAGAATATAATTACGCTATTTATAAATTTAAATAATTTACATTTCTTTGGTAAAAAATAAATGTTTCTGATCAGTAAAATAAAATAATTTTTTGCATTCATACCAGTAGATGATATCCAACGATTAAAAAAAACAAAAGAAAAATTTAGAAACGTTTTAGTATTCTACAAAGGCAACGTTTCCACAATTTTAGAATTTCCTAGTACAAAATTACGTTTTTCCCCTCCACCCTATTATCCACAACCCCAGTTATAACGTCAGTCAAAGCAAATTAACTTTCAAAATTCAACCAGTATGGCTTGATTTTTTTTTTGTTCTCGTCTGTGTTGCTTTATGCTCATTCATCTATATCACTATAGAACTCAGTCTGAAACTCTTGGACGGACACCAAAATGTTATTAAAATTAAAGGCCTCCTTCTTTGAATATTTATAAGAGATTACAATACTAAGTGAAAGAAAGAACAGAGACCTGGTACTGCGAAGCAGACTCCAGATTTGTACAGTTGGCTGGGCCAAAAATTTGTGGTGCCCCATCATATTTTTTATTATTATTATCTCATTAAGCTGTTTCCCTTTCGGGGTAGACTTTAAGGTATAGATATATTAGATTGATCTAGAATTCTCGTGTTACTTATTCAAATAACACGTTCATTCCGCAACACTGCTCCGACCCAGGCTGC
>JAABKJ010005346.1:0-22435 GCA_011634705.1 Andricus grossulariae
GCGTGGCTACAACATTCAGGTAACCATACATACAGACAGACATACAGACAGACAGACACCGACAAAATTTTATGATTCTTGAAATCTGTGAGTGCCAAAACGTAAAGATCCGTTAAAACCCAGAGATCACGAATTTGGACGATTACATTACACTCTCATGAATGAGAATGTAAAAAATGGTGAATAAAAGTGACTGTGTGGCAACGCTGCAAATGCAACCAGATTCTTGGGAAGTGAATATGCTAAACAGCCAAAATATTCGTTGGTGGGCGACGGAAAAGCGACTAGGAAGGGCGGAAGAGGATCGGAAGGTCCAGTTTCGAGAAGAAGCCCTTGTTCTGACCGGACAGGACTCAGGCCAATTCGGTCCAGACAAGACTCCCGAAAACAATGATCGCCGAGAAAAACGCTATTTGGCTTGGATTCGGTTACGGAAGGTCCATTTTCCGCTCGTTTCAAGGCAACTCTTGTTTTTCTGTATACTTCTTTCTCTTTCTAATACTCAGTGGCTCTTTCATTGTTCCTGACTTTCGAGAGAGAACAAAATTGCCTCACGTGTTGCATCCCGCCCTTGCCAATTTGCTTGTTATTTTCCGCAAAATTCGAAGAAGGGAACTTTGAACACATGCTTTGGAGAAATGGGAAGCAATCATCTGTGAGTTATATTCGGCTTTTGAGAGAGAAAAATTACTAGGTTTTTAGCGGGAAAATTAAGATTTTTAATTGTGTATATGAGGTGTTTCGAATTTTAGTGTTGACCTTTAGGGGCCGTTTATAAACTACGTTATCAATTTTTGGGCTATTTTGACCCCCACCCACTCCCTCTCTGGCGACCATAGTTCTGCCTTAACCCCCACCCCTAAAAAGGACCGTAACAAAAAATTCAATCACAATATGGAAAATAGAGTGTTTTTTTAATGAAAATAGAGGAATCATAGGCGAATAATTCCCCTTAAATAAAATTAATATAATTATCATATTAAATTCAAAATGTAACACTTTAAATTCCTCAGATTTCAAGTCTAAATATATTGCATTTTCAACAAAGTAGTTGCATTTTTAACAAAAAAAAAATGTCTAGTAAAATAAATGAATTTTCAACCCTAAACGACGAATTTTTAACAACAGCAAAATTAATTTTTAACAAAACAGTTGCATTAGCAACCAAATAGTTGAAATGTTAAGCAAAAACAAAAGAAATTTCAACAAAGTATAGTTGAACTTTTAAGCAAATAGTTAAATTTTCAAACCAAAAAAATTTTTTTTTTCGATGATAGTTGAATTTTCAACGCGAAAACTTGAATTTTAAACTAAAAAAAGTTAATTTTCAACAAGATGATGACTTTTCTTCCATAGAAGATGAATTTTCTACCAAAAAACGAATTTTCAACCAGTTGAACTAAATGAGAAAAACGAATTTTTAACAAAATAGTTGAATCCTCATCCTCAACCAAAATAATTAAATTTTCAACCCAATATTAGGATTTTTAATGAAACGTGATAAATTCTTAACCAAAAATATAATCGTCGACTTTTCAATCAAAATTGTTTAAAAAATCGTCTTATTGAGTTCTACTGTAAGTAAGCTCGTATTTAAGAAAAAAAAAAAAGACAACGAAAAAAAGGAGAAGTTTCTTAAAAACATAGGAAAAGAAAAGAATTTTCGAAAAAAGAGGGGAACAGGGGAAAGGGTGTGAAGTCTAAAATATAAATATGAATATGATTTCAAAACTCATGAAGCTCATACTGAACTGCGCCGTTTCAGGGCAACTCATCCTTCGCAAAATTCGCAAACTTTGTTCAAATTTTATTATCAGGAAACGCACTAAACGTACTAAATATTATCTAAGTTTGCAACATTGCCTCCACTAACCCCCCCCCCTCCTCATTGTTTCCAACCCTAGTTTTTGGTGCGACCCACTACTCCTCTCAAATTGTTAAAGTAGTTTATGGACGGCCCCTTAGTAAATGCTGTACCCAATTCGAAATTATTGAATATGGATTGAAAAAACTGAGAGCAATAAAATATCAAAACACTTTGCACATTCATTTCAGCTCAATCGAATAAATAATTCAGAGCACTAAATCAAATTCCCGATCTTTTCCCGTATTATTCCCAGTGAACAAAATTTCCGTCCTTTTCCTGATTTCCGATCAGGTAGACACCCTGCATGTTAACTTCTCAATAAATTAAACTTGCAAAAACAGTATTATAATTTATGTATTTTGTTTCAATTGTAAAACACTAGTATTTCCGCAAAGCACTTGTCAGTGAAAGCAAACATATTTAGGCCACACTCTGTAACAGGAAACCATGTGCTACATATTGACGCCAGTAAAATGCCCATAATCGTGTCGAACTAGGAATTACGACCTTGTGGAGTAGTTATGGTTGGTTTCTTGTTTCAGGGGGTGGATCCTTTCTTAGTATAGGTACTGAAAAATGTAACAAATATGTAAAAATAACAAAACAAATTTTGTTAATGGATGGGTGGAACATGATGGAACGTGAGAAAATTTATTAGAACTATAAAGATTTAGAAACCCTTTCAACTTTCTTTTATGACAAATTGTTAAGGGGCCATCCACAAATTACGTAACAGCTTTTTGGGTGGGGTCTCAAGAAAATCTTTCGATCTGTTACATGGTGGGGGGGGGGGCACTTTTACATAATATTTTTAACAACTCAACCTTATAAGAAGTCCATGTATCCAAAATTATAGTAGATAGCGTTAAAATTTAGTAATCTTACAATAAAAGATTGTAATAATGTTATAAAGAGTTAAAGACTTCATATTGGTATAATTAGATTAGTATTTTGATTTTTTCCCATCATCCTGTGAACAAATAAAAAAATAAACAAAGTTTCTTCTCAATTTTCGAAATTACCACTAACCGCAAAATCTTTCAACATTTCTTAAGTTTATCGGATTAAGGTTAAGCTAAGATCTTTGAACAGCTTCCAAAGGATTTCAGAAGATTTCCAACATTTCAAAGAATTTCATTAATTTCGAAGGATTTTAAAGGCTCTCAATAAGGGATTTTAATTAAATTTTCAGGATATCAAAGGATTTCATAGAACTTTGAATCTTTCAAGGGGTATCAAGGAATATCAGATTTTAAGTAAGTTCACGGGATTTTATAATATTTTAATGAAATTTCAGAAAATTTATTCATAAGAATTGAGTGACTTCAAAGGATTTCAAAGATTTGTAAAAATTAAAAAATATTTCAAGGTATTTCCACAATATTTAACAAAATTTAAAGATTTTAAAGAATTTGTAAGATTTTAGGATATTTGAAGGATTCCAAGGAATCTTAGAAGATTTCAAAGATTTCAAAGGATTTTCAAGGAATTTCGACGGATTTCACGGGATTTTATGAGATTTCCGAGATTTTCAGTAATTTCAAAGGCTCTCAATATGGCATTTTAATCAATTTTCCGGGATCTCAAAGGTTTTCGTAGAACTTCAAATATATTTCTAAGAATTTCAAGGAATATCATCCGATTTCATGTAACTTAACGGGATATCAAGGGACTTCATAATATTTGAATGAAGTTTCAAGAAATTTATCCGCAAGAATTGAGGAAATTTAGTGCATTTCAAAGATTTGAATAGATTTTCAATATTTCAAGGTATTTTCCAAGATTTAAAACAATTTGAAATATTTTAAAGAATTAAAAATATTTTAGGATATTTCAAAATATTTCAAGGAATTCCAACAGCTTTCAAGAAATTTCAAAGGACTTTTAAGATTTGAGAATATTTTTAAATATTTCAAGGCAATTTCAAGAGATTAAAACAATTTCAAGTAATTTCAAGGAATATCATCAGATTCCAAGTAACTTCATGGAATTTCAAGCGATTTTATCATATTTCAATGAAATTTCAATGGATTTTCATAATTTTCAAATATTTCAAGATATTTCCAAAGATTTTAAAGATTTTAAAAGATTTTAGGAAATGCAAACGAATATCCATAAAAACAAAGTTTTTGACAATTTTTTACAATACTACTACCCACACAATCATGTAATAGCAAAGGGTTTCAAACTTGCGAATTGCTGTTAAAAATATAAACTTAAGTGATTTTATAAAAGATTTGAGAAGATTAAATAATCTCGTTTTATTTTATTTTGTTTAGGTTATTTTAGGTCACGTTCTCAAAAAATGTAGAAAAATGCATAACCAATATTAGATAATCCCAGATGCATCCCAGTAATTACGTGACATAGGCGGGAGGGGGGGGGGCAAACTACTTCGTTACGACTTGTTACATGGGTGCGAAAAGAGGTAAAAAAATTGGTAAAAAATAACAGATCATACATTATTTTTACATTGACAGTTCGTTTGAGAAAATTTAAAAGAAAGAAAAATAAAGAACATTCAGTAATTATAAAATGAAATCTCATCTTAACCAGATGAAACTCCATTAACAACTGGTTTTCGTCACTTGTCCAACTTGTCCTTAGGGCTCAAGAATCCCTCCCAAAGTTCCCAGAAACATTAAGAAACAAGCCGATTTGGTTTCTTGAAGATATCACGAAACTCAATTTCAGTATTCACCCACATACGAGACCACATATTCAATGACCCAGTAAGGGAAAAGAGCACTTGTCAGTACTTGAAACCTCTTGCGGACACTTCAGAAAGACTTTCCCGCTAAAATAAAAATCTGAAAAGCCCGTGAGAGCCAAAAGGAAGCGGCCCACCCTAGACGCACTCTGGGGCGGCCTGCCATATTCGAGGAAGGCTCTGATAAATATTGTAGGAGCTCAAAACGTCAACCTGTTTATCTGTCGGTAGCAGGACAAGGGCGTAACTCAGAGACTGAAAACTGATCTCAAAAAGAACTCAAAAACTACCGGAAAATCAACCATGAAGGTGAAAGAAAACAGACAATGAAAATAGGCAAGAAAACTAATAAAGGCCTCCTGGAAATTCGCATTCATCACCTTTACTGATCTCTTCCACAGAGCAAACCCCGGATTGTATCAAATATCATTATTTAAACTTTAGCAACACTTTCTAGAACTGATATGCTCTCGAGGGGTACATCATTTCGAATTTTTGCAATTTGAATCCAAAATTCAAGAACTTACCTATTTCAAATTTGGAAGTTTTGCATTTTTTAATAATGATTTTTTAAGCTGGAAGCAATCAGTGATGATTTTGGATAATGCTTGTAAAAATTTGAAATATTCCTGTTTATTGCCGGGTTTTTCCTGGTCATTCAAATTACATAATTTTCAAAAAAAAAAAAAAAAAAAAAACACATGAACTTTTAACCAAATATGTAGTTGAATTTTCAAGCCAAGAAGAAGAATCTTTTAGAAGACAGTTAAATTTTTAACCAAGAAAGATGAATTTTTGACAACAACAAAAAATTACTTTTTATGGAAAAAAATTGAATTTTCAACAAAATAATTAAATTTTCCACTAAATAATAAAATGTGTAACCAAAAGAGATGAAGTCTGGACCCAAAATATAATAGTAGACTTTTCAAATATAAATATTGTATAACACGTGAGCTACTTCAAATCAGTCTTTGACATTAAACACAATTCCTATCAATATACATTTTTGAGCAAGACGATATTTATTGTAAAAGTAAAAACAAATGTAAAAAATTCCTGGCTATATTCCATCCTTTTCCCAGGCTCAAAATTCCAGACTAATTCCCGGTTTTCCTGGACTGTGGCCACCCCGGATACGCTTTTCTACCAAAAATAATGAAAAATATTGCCTTCCGTTCCAGTGACAATCCTCAATTTAAATTCCTCAGGTCATCAATAATTGATTCGCTCTATATTTGAGTAAAATCTGAAGTCTAATAAATTGGAAAGTACAGTCCAGTGAAAATTTAGGTCTTTCGTTCTTTATTTAAAATTTAAAGAGCCATGCATCCGTCACTGGAAAAAGGACCCAGCTTAATCTTTCCCAGGATGTTGAGGACTCAAGTCTTGAATGGTCTGTGATTCCTTTTATTGGAGTGGGCGGAGATAGCTCGTAGGTGTCCTCTAACTCTAGATTTTAGAAAGGACATTCTCTTGAGCTTGAGGGCTCATGTAAAGAAGGTACGAATTGCGTATCGACCCCTGGTACACAAAATTCGAACTAACGGATTCGTTTAAGCTCGAAGCACTTTTTACAAAAGATCTGCTATGTTAGAAATGGACAGTTTGAACTGACCATTTGGAAACTAGAACTGACCATTCGGAGTCTATAGGTGTTATAAGAAGTTGTGCAACTGATGAATGGTTGCAAAGTGGAAGATTCTTAATGATGGTCCAATATAGCGACATTGATGGATTTGGAGACCTATTCCTCAAGCTTGGATGTCAACAAAAACTGATAATGATGCAAACGATAATCATCCTTTTCTCAAAATCTCAGCTGACGTCAGAACAGATTTGTTAAATAAGCTATTTTTCTATGCTGCTTTCAACAGGGGGAGGGAGTCAAACCCATTTCTTAAGATATTTTTAAATTTGCGAATCACTAAAAAACAAAATTTAAACAGATTTTATTGTAAGCAACTGTTTTTCAGTGAACTCTAATTCTTACTGTTTCATTAAATGTAATTTTTTTTAGTTGCTTTACTTATAATTGTAACAGTATTGCTTGTGATTTACCTAATAATATTATTAGCCCCTAGTAACATTAGTATTAACAGTAAATGTAATAATCGTAAATTTACGAAACAATAATAAATTAATAAATAAATAAGGGGTCATACACAGGTTAAGTAAGCGTTATTTCTCACCCCCCCCCCCCATCAAAGTATGATACCGTCAGATTTGCTTATATAGGAACGAACATACATACAAAATATAAACTCTGTTCATTAAATAAACGTGGGGCCTTAATGAAATTAGTTTCATAAAATAAAATTTGTTAATAATAATAAGTATTTAGTTTTACAAAGTAAAATTTTACCATTTCTTCAGAGACTAAAATATTTGTTTGGCTTGAAATTTCAACAACGTTTTTCTATTATTATACCATTAAGCCATTTCCCTTTCGGTTATTTATTCAAATAACACGTTAATTCCGCAACACTGCTCCGACCCAGGTTGCTGATCCATCTCTCTAGCGATCATCCCAAGCGAAGGGCGTCACAAAGTCGTCATGTGAAGCTCTGCATTCGGGCCCATTAGTATCCAAGGTCTTTTGTTTCAGGCGTCATTCACTCTACTGACACTCTTTTTATAAACTATTTGTAGTCACACTTTTCTGTCCTGGCATACTCCTCTAGCTTCCTTCACGTCCATGCATTTTTTTTCACGCAAGCACTCGTGTTTCTATAGCTTCTTATGTCTCTTCACACATTCCAACCATTCTATTCACGGTCTGCCTCTGGGCACACTGCCATTTACTTTACCTTTATACACTTGTTTCGTCAGTCGTTCATATTTTATTCTTTCAACACCATATGTCAACTAGTGTATCTTCTGCACCACATTCTTTGAGGATTATTTCGTTCCTCGCTTTGTCCATCAGTGTTTTCCCGCATATTTTGCACAGGAATTTCATATCAATCGCGATAATTTTACTCTTACCCCTTTCTTGACAGGACCATGTCTCGCTACCGTATAACACAGTAGGTACAAATATAGAATTATTTATTGCCATTTTAGCTTTTCTAACTTGATTGACATTTTTTTCTGTTTGAAAATTTAATTTTTTTGTAGACAATTCGTATTTTTGGCTCGAAAAATGAACGATATGGTAGAAAATCTAAATATTTGGTCGAAAGTTAAACTACTTAGTTAAAAATTCAATTTTTCAGTTGAAGATTCATCATTTCAGTAAAAAAATAATTTCTTTGGTTTAAAATTTAACTATTTTGTTGAAAATGCGTTTTGTTGTTATTAAATTTTTTATCTGAAAAGTTAAATATTCTACTTTTCGTTGAAAATTTACCTTTTTTGGTTGAAAATTTACGTAGGGGAAACCACCCTACAGTAGATAATGATTTACAGTAGATAATCTTAATTAACTGAAAAACTGACAAATTTAATTATTTTTGTTAGTACAACATTTTATGAGCATACTATATTTTCTGACGAAGTTTCATTGACATTTTAGGATTAATTAATGTGTGAGCACAAAAAATTAATTTTTACCCTAAAAAAAAAAAATCCGCCTCTTTTTTATTCATACTTTTTACCTTAATGAAACACTTTTATCGCATGTTTATACATTAGAATTAAAGCTTGAAGTTTAATGAACAATATTCATTGATAGAAAGCGTTCTTTATTTAATATTTATAAATATTTGAGGACTTTTTATTAGACATTACATTTTCCAACAGTAGATAACCAACAGTAGATAATCGCAAAGTTGCGAAAAATGTTTGATAAAATGTTTAAACTATTTTTTACTCAATAAACTAATTTTAATTGTAAGTATACTAATGATGAATTATAATTGTCGAGAATTGAGTATTCTGTCATGTCCAGGAGCAATACCAGAAACGATTATCTATTGATGGACAGAGGTGTCAAAACCTTACCCATGACCAGGTCTAATAAAAATGTTTAATACAGCTAATTGACTAATTTCGTGATATTTTTTTCTGTAAGAATATTAAATTGAATATATAAGCTTTATTTAAAAAATAACATTTTTTTGTTTCTCATATTTTGTTAAAAAATTGTAGTTTCTAGTAGAAAATTATTCCTCTTGGCTGAAAATTTAACTATTTACTTAACAATTTATTTATTTGGATGAAAAAGCATATTTTTGGTAGACAATCAATTTTGTCGTTCACAAATGCAACGGTTTGGTTGGAAATTAATACTTTTAGTTGAGGATTCAAGTATGTATTTTTTTTAAATCCTCCTTTTTGGTAAAATTCAACTGTTTTTGATTTAGAATTAAAATATTTGGTTGTTGAAATATCAACTATAAATATTACATTTTTTGTTGAAAAATCATTTTTTTAGGTTTAAAATTCAACTCCTTGATTGATGATTCATAATTTAAGTAGAAAAGTCATATTATTTATCATTCCTTTTTCCCTTAAAAATTAATCTAATTAACTTAAAAACGAATATTTCGTTGAAAATTAACTTTTTTATTGAAATTTCTTATCTTCGGGTTGAAAATTCAACTGTTTTGTATAGAAAATTCGTCTTTTTGTCTTGAAAATTCAAATTTTTTGGTATAAAAAATTCGACTGTCTTGTACAAAATAAAAAATTCATATATTGGTTGAAAATGTAACTAATTTGTTGTAATTGAATTTTTTTGTTATTGAAAATTAATTTGTTTATCTGGAAAGTTGACTATTCCTTTTTTGGTTCGAAATTTATTCTTTTTAGTTAAAAATTCAACTATTTGGTTGAAAATTCATGTATTTTGTTTAAAATTCGTCTTTTTTGGTCAACAATTATCCCTCTTGGTTAAAAATTTAACTATTTGCTTGAGAATTTATTCATATAGATAAAAAATATTATTTTTGTTAGACAACCAATCTTTTTGATTACAAATGCAGCATGCAACTGTTTCGTTGAAAATGAATCTGCTTTAGTTGAGTATTCAAGTATTTCGTTGGAAGTTCGTCTTTTGTGATTATATTAAACTGTTTTTTTTATTAAAAATTAGAATCTTTTTTTGTTGAAATATCAACTATTACATTTTTTTGTTGACAAATTATCTTTTTAGGTTATAAAATCAATTCCTTGGTTGAAAGTGGTACTATTAAAAAAAAAAATTTTATTTTTGGGTTGAAAATTCCTAATTTTAGCACAAAATTCATGTTTTTCGTTGAAAATTGTAAAAATTGAAGTATTTTATTGAGAATTAACTTTTGTGTTGAACTTCATATTTTCGGGTTGAAAAGTCAACTGTTTTGTATAAACAATTCGTCTTTTTGTATTGAAAGTTCGCTTATGTATTGAAAATTAATTTCTTCGAATGAAAATTGATCAATTCCATTCTTGGTTAAAAATTTATCTTTTTAGTTTAAAAATTAAAATGTTTGATTGAAAATTGAACTGTTTGATTGGGTAATCTTTTCTTGGTTAAAATATCATATATTACATTTTTTTTGCCGAAAATTCATATTCTTGGGTTGAAAATTCAACTACTTTGTTAACTCATAAAAAGCAGTAAGATTGTACTACTCCACCCATCACCTAAAATCGTCTTACCTAACCTAAGGGGGACGTGGTTCAAAATTTGAGGAAAAAATGTACGTAATTTATGCACGGCCCCTTCCATCTCTCGAGCTTTCTTCTTCCATTCAAGATTCCGCAGATTTCATTGACAACTTTCCCCTCAAGTCTTTTCGAGATCCCGACCTTTCCCAAGAATTCCTCACATCCTTAAAAATTATGACGACAAGCCAAGAGTTCGTGCCGAATCCTTTTGTTCCCTCCCTTACGATGTTTACGGAAACTGTCGTACATAGGAAGAAAAAAAGTAAAAAGGCGTGTTGGGCAAAAAAGGAACAAGAAAGGGATTTAAATCAGGATCAAACTATTATTCTCTGCGATTCCCGGAGGTTCGCTTCTTTGCCTGTATAGTCGTTTTTCCAAGTCTGTATATTTATCTCCCCCGAAGTTAAAGCGGCGGTACGATAGATAGGGATAGGTATGGTTTTAGTTTTGAGTTTTGAGGGCCCAATCTATCACTGTAGTTCTTCGCGGCGTTGGATACACACTGAGGCCCCACAACAGGTCCTATAGAGAAGTAAAGTGAGAAAGAGAAGAGGGTTGGCGGGGAGCAGAGGACAAGGTGGGAAGAATGAATGCAGGTTTTCCAATCCTTGAAGGCAAAAGTCAGGTATCAAGGATGTGTGGTAAGATATGCTATGGTGTTGAACTGTCGAGTGAAGATCGTGGAGAAAATACACACACTGGGGTGCATTCATGCCGCACAAAAAAAAAGCTTCTTCCCACACTTACCTGCCCTCTCAGATCTCAGGATTCTGATTGGGATCAGACACCCTCGGAGGAGGACCCACAGGGGGCTGTTCGCGCTTATGACGCTTTTATGGGATTGTCCTAGTGAAAATTCTTAGTATTTTCTAGAATCTAGATACAGACGATACTCTGCACGTGCAGGAAAAGATTTTCCTTTTTAGTTTTTACTAGAGGTAGGCTATAAAATCACTGAATTATTGGGGATGAAATATCGTAAAATTCTTCTATTCTATGGACAGAAGAATTGAGTTCTGGAAGGTTTCTGAAGTTAAACGGAGGACTGAGGAGAAGTTGATGTGGAATGTGCAGGGCTGCCACTTACTTCAAAAAAGTCGAAAAAGTAGCTAATGTCAATATAAACACTTATATACTCAAAAATTTCGATTCCATTACACATTTAATTTATCGGTGACATTTACAAGATTAGATGAAATTCTATTGCTGAATTCTGGGGTAAAAACAAAACGTTTGACATTTAGCAGCCGTATTTATATTTCAATGCTTTATAATAGGAACTAAGACAAAAGAAAATTATACGTTTAAATTTAAATTATAATATTGCAGACTTCACAGTCTAAAATTCTCTCAAAACGGGTAAATAGGGTGATATTTTACGATAATAGGGTAATTAATTCTTTTAACTCAACTATTCAAGTAAAAAAGATTAATTTTCTAGAATAATTTTGAAATCAAAAATGGATAATTTTAATTTTCAGTTAAAATCATTAGTTCTCAAACAAACAAAAAAGAAGAATTTTCAAACAGAGAGATCAAATTAAAAATTAAAAATAAACATTTAACAAAATAGTTCAACTTTCAACCACAGAGTTTAATTTTCAACCAAAAAAGATGAATTCTCGGCGAAAAATGTAATAGTTAATATTTCAAGCAAAAAAGACGAATATTCAGCAAAGTGGTTGAATCCTCAACCAAAACACTTTATTAGGTTTCAACCAAACAGTTGCATTTTTCATCAAAAAATATGAAATTTCTACAAAAAGAGTTGAATTAAAAAAAATGGATGAATGTTTAATCAAAAACATTAATTTTCAACCGAGCAGATAAACTTTCAACAAGGATGAATTTTCAACCAAGAAGATTAATTTTCTCCTGAAAAAGACGAATTTTTAACAAAGTAGCTAAGTTTTTAATCAAAAATGGAATAGCTAAGTTTTCAGTTAAAATAATTAATTAAAAAAAAAAACGAATTTCCAACAAAATAGTTCAATTTTCAACGAAGGATATGAATTTCTAACGAAAATGATAAATTTTCAACCAACAAAATATATTTTTAACAAAATATTGAAACTTTTACCAGAAAATAGATGAATTTTCAACAAAAAAAAAGCTCAATTTCGACCGAGAAAGCTACATTTTTAACTGAAAATTTGATTTTTTAACCGGAAAAGATTAATGTTCAACAAAAAAGTTAATGTATGATCAAGAAAGATGACTTTTCTACCAAAAAGGATGATTTTTCTAACCAAAAAGACGAATTTTCAATAAAACAGTTGAACTTAAGATAAAAATATGACTTTTCAAACTAATGATTAAATTTGCAACCAAATAATAAAATGTTTACCCAAAGAAGATCAATTCTGAACGACAAGTATAATAGTAGACTTATCAACCAAAAACAGTTGGATTTTCTTATTGGTTTTATTAATTCAGTTCGCATTTAAGAAAAAAAGAAAGAAAGAAAAAAGGGAAGTTCCTTAAAAATAGGGGAAAAGAGGAATTCTTTAAACAAGGGGAAAAGAGGGGAATAAGGGAAAGAGTGCGAATCTGAAGTGACCTTTTCTTTAAAGAAATGTGACTTGAAAAAGTAACTAAAAGTGACTTAAGAACTGTGCGGCTCGCTGTGCGGCAGACATGGGATCTAATCATTTACCGAGGGAAAATGATCATGGATATAATTAGTAAGTTAATACAAAAAATGAAAAATGAAAATCTATCAGTTCAGCAGATTGAAAAGCTGGTTCACATACTAGGAGCTCCAGGAACCCAATTTTTTCTTTTACAACGGTCTCTCAAATCTAATGGGAACATTTAATTCTCAGCCCTACCTTCATTCTGAATAGCAATCATCATCTTGCGTTTTCTACTAACAGGCCTTGGACTCACTCATAGATAAAAAATATTGTAAATTCTGTCATTAATTTGGAAAAATGGTGTCAAAATAGTATCATCAAGTTTTTTAAATAGTAAACTTATGTGTACATCGACATTAAATAAATGTATATTCCGAAAACAAAAAGTGTACAATGGCAAATTTACTTTATTTTTTCAAGCAAAATTTCCCCTTTTCTAACCTAATATTTTGAAAATACTAAAAATAAATTTCAATTTTTATTAAAAATTTTATTCTTTAGTTCATAAATGATCAAAATTCCTATTGCTTCACAGTCCTTTCCCTATTCCGCTCTTTTCTCTTTTTTCCACTTAAATGCGAACTGAATTAATAGAACCCCATGAAAAAATGTAAATACTTTTGGATGAAAGTTTATTCTTTTTGGGTGAAAATCTACTATTAAATTTTTCGCTGCGAATTAATCTTCTTTGCTTAAAAATTTTATTATTTGGTTCAAAATTTGATTATTTTTGTTAAAATTCGATCATTTGCTTGATTTTTTTTCTTTCTTCACTAACAAATTTTTGTTGGGGAAAATTCAACTATATTTGTTTTTGGTTTTAAAATGCATCTTTTTCTGTAGAAATTTCACTTTTTTGGTTAACATTGCAACTGTCTGGTTGAAAATCAATATTTTTGGGTTACAATTAATTTTGTTGTTGAAAATTCAATT
Source organism: Andricus grossulariae (assembly GCA_011634705.1). Classification (NCBI taxonomy): domain Eukaryota; kingdom Metazoa; phylum Arthropoda; class Insecta; order Hymenoptera; family Cynipidae; genus Andricus; species Andricus grossulariae. The sequence continues at coordinate 13,742 of JAABKJ010005346.1, forward strand.
GTTTTGTAGAAAGCTTGCATTTTTTAATCGAATATTCAACAATTTGATAGAAAATTTATACATTTTGTTGAAAATTCGTCTTTTTTATTAGTACAATCTAAATTTTTTGGTTAAAAATACAACTGTTTGGTTGAAAATTAATCTGCCTCAGTCGAGGATTGAAAAATTCGTTTATGTTGGTTAAAGCAAACTGCTTTTTATTTTTATTTAAAACCCTTTTTTTTAAATATCAACTATTAAATTTTTCGTTAAAAATACATATTTTTCTGTGGATAATTCAACTCCTTGGTTGATACTTGAACCTCTTTCTTAAAAGTTCATTTTTTTGCTTGAAAAATCACAATTTTATTGATTAGTTGAAAATTACCTTTTTTGTTGAAAATGCATATTCTCGGGTTTAAAATTCAACTTTTTTGACGAAAATTCATCTTTTTGGCTTGAAGATTCAATAATTCGGTATGAAATTCAACTATTTGGTACAAAATCAACTTTTTCCTCCTAAATTCGGTCTTTTAAATTGAAAATTAAGTCTCTTCAACGAATTTATACTATTCAGTTCAAACATTTTAGAAACGAAAAAAATATAAACAAAATATTAATCAATTTAATAATCGATGAAAATTATTATTTTTTTTTTATGTAAAAAATTAATCTTCTTGGTTAAAAATTGAACTACATATTTCGTAAAAATTGATGTATTTTGTTCAGAAGTCATCTTTTTGGTAGAAAATTAATCTTCTATGTTAACAATTCATCTTTTTTTTGTTGAAAATTTAACTACTTGGTTGAAAGTTGAACTATCTTGTTAATTCATAACAAACAGTATGATTTTACGGACGCTCCCTCCCCCCCCTTTCAAAGTCTAAGGTTATTTTTGGACGACCCCTAAATAAATTCACGAAAAAATTTACGTGGTTCATAATTTCAGAAAAAAAGTTTACGTAATATATGCACGACCCCTAGTCAGCCATTGAGACAATTTTCCGGTATGTTGTGATTCGTTGAGATAGTTTGTTAAACAATTATGTTGGTTAACTAGCATTAATTATTATCTCACTAAGTACAAAGAAGACAAAAAGTTAAATGTTTTAGAAAAAACAGCAACTATATAGTAGAATTACTGTGGGAGAAGATAGTTATAAACGATACTAATTTGCTTAAACAATTATCATTTTTATTAAGAATTAATTATTATCTGACTCTAATTGAAAAGTGGACAAGACGTGGACAATTTTGGAAAAAACTGCAACTTTCTAGCATTATTCTAAGAGAATATTATTATAAATATTAAGAAATGGTTCAAATGATTATTTCTGTTAAATTTAATTGATTATTGCCTCACTCAAGCTGAAAAGTTGAAAATAAGTTGAAATTTTCAGAAAAATCCGCGACTGTTTAACTCTATTTTAAGAGAAAATTGATAAAAATAATAATGAATTGTTTAAACAATTTACGTAAACATGCAATTATCAGTAAAAAGTAGTATTTCATGGCATACAAACAGTTTGTATTTAAAAACCTCAAAAAATCATAATTAGCACTAAAAACTTGCAAAACCCAATTTTTCACTTATGGCTGTTTTTTGATACCCTATGAAACATACTCACGGGGTTGATATTTAAAAATTAATTATTAATTTGCATTCTATAGCTAATTATCAAGAAAAATATTGAGTCTCAACTTGATTCACCTAATATTGACGATTCTGAATTTATCTCATGGGAAATACTTCATGGGACCTGCAGAACCTCGAAATAGTTTTTTTGTCGAAAGAAAGCATTTATTTTTTTATGGATTCAAAAAAAATTGCAGTGACATGCACGAAAATTCGAGAGAAAAAAATTTCGGACCACCCTAAGGGTCATTCTACAAAAAATATTTTATACTTGTAAAAAAATATTTATATTCCAATTTATGTACGATAAATCTGTTTAAATTATTTAAATTGTCCAAATTTGAAAAAAACCTAGAAAATCGTGGATGACTAAGAAACTTCCAAAGGGGAAATCGAGGGAAACCGAGAAACCAAGAAAAGTTTCCTCGAGAATGGGAATTCGAAAAATCCCGTAACGGATCTTTAAAGTTTAAAGGGCCGAAGGACAAACAATCAGCTGAGAGCTGGATTTCTCCCACTTCCAGAATTTCGGCGGGGGAAAGAAACCAATAGTAGAGGAGGAATTTGGCTTTTGCCTCAGAATATGCCTATTTTTTCTCGAATTTTCTATGATTCTTAGAACTCCAGAAAGCATTTGTTTCCACTGTCCATCATGTGGAAGAAGCCACGTTAAAGTTCACCTTATTGTAAAATTGATCGAAGATAAAAGGGGAGACACGATATGAGAATATTAGATTACGAAATTATCGAAGAGTGCACTAAAATAAAATTGTAAAGCAATCTGAGAAGAATAAGACAGGAATCAAAAAATAAAATAAATACGTGTTTTTTGTTTTGAAAAAATTGATATTTAGAGGTTCCGCAAACCCCCCGTTTGCAATAGCTTCAAGTTGAAGCAGAATTTTATGAGATGTCAACCTGACGTACTCGAGGACGTACTCTGCGGTCGGAAATTATCGGCACGACCAGCGCAAGTACAATCAAAAATTGCTGCTGACTTTGAAACGTGATTACTCGTTCAAAAAATGAGAGAGGAACTTTAAAATAAAAACCGTTGAAAAACTGATTAAATTTGGCGTGCAATAACCTCTAATAGAGAATTAGAGATATTTTTCAGCTTTTGCAGATAATATACCACTTGTGGCACGACTTAGGAAAGTTGTAGAAGAAATGTGAAATTTATGCAACACAGTCTTTAAATTTTTATCTTCAATTAAAGCCAATAAAACTAAAAAAATCTTCACGGGTTCTCGAGATAAGACAAAAAATGTCCAAGCGTATTTGCGCCGAGTTCCTGACCGATGCGACAGCCGTGATAGCCGACTGAAACTCGACGCAGATACGCTTGGACATTTTTAGTTGTATCTCGAGAACCCGTTACAATTTTTCAAGTTTTATCAGCTTGAATTAAATATAAGACTTCAGAGAATGAGTAGTGTGAATTTCAGATTTTTTATACAACTTTTCTAGGTCACGCCACAAGTTGAATTCGAGGTACAACATTCGAGAAATTCTAGAATTTTTTTTAAACTTCTCAAGTGGTCTATTCTCTTCAAAAGTCAAAAATATATCTATTAGAAGTCATTCGATGCGGAATATAATAAGCTTTCCAACGTTTTTTTTTTAAGTTTCTCGCTCCTTTTTCGAAGGAGTAAGCACGTTTCAAAGTCAGCAGCAATTTTTAATAGTACTTGTGCTGGTCATACCGACAATTTCCGACTGTAGTGTATACTGTATAGTGTATACTAATGAACTTAAAAAGGTTGGCCCAAAAATGCACTGGAATTTTTGTTCTTCGAATTTTGATGCATATCGACCTAAAATTTTTTTGAATAAACAAAAAATAAATGCGTTTAAAAAAATTATATTTAGAGGTTCCGTAAGCCCCATAAAGTTTAACAGGTATATCTCATAAGAAAAAAATACGAAAAAAATACGTTTTTGTAAATTTTTGATAGAATTGTCAACATTAGGCGTATCGTGTAGTCCGTCAGCACTTATCTTCACAATTAACCATAGAATATCAAACAAAAATTACTCTTTGAAATTTAATCACATAAGCGTGCTGTAGCGTCCCGAAAACCCCCCTATAAGTAACAAATTGGGGTTTGCGAATTTTCGGCACTGATTCTTTTTTCTGCGGTTTTTTTTAGAACATATTGTTTGTAATATATAGAATATTACTTTCTATTGATAATCAGATGTTTCAAAAAGTTGTTGAAACAATTTATTATTGTTTATAGCAATTTTCCATTAGAATCGAAGTAGAAAGTCGCAGTTTTTTCTGAATTTTTCAACTTAGTTTCAACTTTTTAGTTGGAGCGATGAAATATTTAATTAAAGCCAACAAAAGTAATTGTTCAAACAATTTATTATTATTTATAACTATCTTCTCTTTGATAATTGCTACAAAGTTTCGGTTTTATCAGAAACTTCAGATAAAACCGCAACTTTTTAGCGATACTCTAAGAGAAGATAAACAATAATGAATTGTTTAAACAATGATGTTGACTAACTGGAATTAATTATTACTTCCCTGTAAGTGAAAAGTTGAAAAATAGTTGCACATTTCAGAACAAACCTCAACTTTCTAGCATTATTCTAATAGAATATTGTTATAAATAATAAACTGTCTACTGTTACAGAATTTTCCATACGACTAACCCTTTTCCAGCTCGCCCATATGACTAATGTTACTGAAAATTCCATAATACTAGCCCTATAAATTTCTTAAACAATTATATTTGTCGAAGAAAAGTTGGAAAGTTCTGACAAAACCACAACTTTCTAGCAATTATCTAGCAGTAGCTAGTTATAAATAATAATAAATTGCTTGAATATTTATTTTTGTTGACTATAATTAAATATTTCCTCGCTCTAACTGAAAAGTTGAAAACAAATCGAAAAATTCAGAACAACCGCAACTTTCTCCCGCTATTGTAAGATAAAATGGCTATAAACGATAATAAATGGTTAAAACCATTTTTTTAAACATCTGACTATCAATATAGAGTAATATTAGATGTAGCACAAAGAATTTTCATCAAAAGAAACCACAACAAATAAAAATTCGTGCTAAAAACTAGCAAAATCCAATTTTACTTATGGGTTTTTTGCAACCCTATAAAACAGTCTTTTAGGGATGAAATTTAAAAAATAATTCTTGATTTGTATTCTATGGCTAATTTTAAAGAGAAATATTAGGGCTGAACTCGATATACCTAATAATGACAGTTCTGTCCAAAAATTTACAACAACTTTTTTTTTAAGTGGGAAATACGTATTAAACTTCATGGGGTTGTTTTGGCCAAATCTCTAAATATCGACTTTTTTCAAACCAACAAAAATAGGTATTTTTTAGGCCGTGTATATGTGTACCGAAAAAATCCGGCCATTTATATGAAAATTTCGGTGCAAATTGTTTTTTTCTTTAGTACACGTAGCCACAGTCTTTTTTTGGATTCGAAAACATTATGGGGGGGGGGGGGCATGCAAATTAAAAAAAAAGTCCAATGTGTTTTTGGACCACCCTAGTATATATCTAAAAGTATAATTGTAAGGTATAATTACAATGATAGGCTGACATTATCTCCAGCTAATTAATAAATCCATTTATTCACCCTAGGAAAAAAAGATGTTGGAATGTTCACCTATTCGTCATCGGGCACCTTTCGTCAGGAGGGTTTGAGTGACTTTTGGTTCCTCATGATTAAGGAAAGGATGAAAGAAATCTCAAAGAATACAAAAAAAGGATTTTTTTCCATGGACCCGAAGGTTTTCCACATTATTCTTTTCATTCAATCCTATGTCGATAATTGGGCGCAGCGAATATCGCAGGGTGTGACGAATTATGGCTTTATTAGATCAGTTTTGTGTGGAAAAGGAAATAAAGGCGTGTGAACCGAAATAAAAAAAAAATCTGTCGATATTTTTATTTTTATTTCATCCCAAAAGAAGTGTGCACATTTGGCTTTAATGACAAAAAATATAATTTTTAACGTTTTAATCTGAAGCCATTATTTGAAATGTTTCCAACTGGAAATTTTTTAAATTCAATATTTTGCATCTACTAAAGTTTCCAATTTGAAATTATAATTTTTCAATTTTAAATTATACAATTTATGGAATAATTGAAACTGAAATTATTCCATTAAAAACTTTTTCAATTCAAAAATTGTTCAACGTTGAAATGAAAACTACAAATCGAAAGGAAAGAATTTAGAATCTGGAAAAAATCAGTTGAAATTATTTAATTTTGAACAATTGCAATTTTATATTATTTAATTAATAGGGTTTCGATTTGAAAATACAGTTTTAAAGAATTTAAATTTGAAAGAAAAACTTTTTAGGAATATACATTTAAATTTATGTTCAATTTGACACGCTTTTATAATTAGCAAATGTTCAATTTCAGATTATTTAATAGTTTACAGCTTTAATCTTACAACTGCTCTAATATTATTGCTTTCAATTTGAAATTGAGTACATTTTCGACGTGATCTAATTTGAAATAAAATTCTTTACAGTTATTTACCAATTGAGGATTTCAATTGAAAACTGGTCAATTAAGAAGGGGATCGTTTTGAAACCATGCAATTTAAAATTATCCGAAATTCTACAATTCAAACAAAAATATTTTGAATGATGAACAAAATTCACAAAATTTTGAAATTCTCAGCACTTATGTCTTCAAAATGCATCCCAAAATGCACCCCTGTAGCGACCACTATTGGAGCTGAGCAACGTTCACTATTTTCGATTTTCTTGAATGTTAATAAACTTAAAATTCTGCAAAGTAAATACGTGAATGACATCAAAGTGGACTATTACGCATCTCATAAGGTGGTTATAAGTTACCGTTAACTCAATAGAAACCGAGAAAATAAAAAAAAAGTTAAATGTTATTGCAAAAATTTATCAGAAAATGACCATACATTATTCCTGATTTTTTCAGAAATTGTATTCAACGGGTTTTAGGTTTGGCCGTTAAAGGATTAAAAGATTTTCTAATGAAACTTCGAAGACAAAAAAAAAAAAAAATTCTGCCCGCTGCGCGGGCACATTCTCAACGTGCGCGGCTTGCTTCGCCCATATTCGTGCAAAGACCTTTTAAAATTAAAAATCAAAGCATCGACAACTGTAATTTGGTGATTGTGAATTCTCTTTTGTTAAAGCTCCTTCGGCTTTAACGAACACATTCCCATCACGTATCTCATGCTTCGCAACTCGATTTTGTCTAAAATGTGAACCTTTCTACATTATGTTTAAACACTATTATATCAAATGTATATTATATTCATTTCTGCACCTCGGTCTGATACTGCTTATTCTGATATTGCACAATAATGTACAAATGTTAATTTTCATGATTACTTTAATATTGGCTTCTTATTTTGCACTAATTTTTATTCTCAGTAAGGCTGAAAAATACATTATTTCAATAAATTTATATTATTACAATTCATAATATGCCTTGGTATTGAAACATACGTATTTTCATTGTCTAGTTTTTATAATTAAAAAAGGTTGCATCTTATAAAAAACCATTTCGTTAATAAACATTTTATTGCAACTTGTATCGTTTTTCAATAAAATCAATTTGTGTACTTTCAATGTTATTTTTTACGATTTAAACAAAAAATACGCATCTTAGCGTGAAGTGGTTCAAAGAAGATTTGTAGATATAATTTAGGCGAAAAATTTTGTTGAATTAAATTTGGTTGTAGCTTGTGTCGTTTTTCCAAAAATTTAATGTTTTTATTTTTAATATTATTTTTTAGGATTAAAAGAAAACCTTTTGGTCCTATCTAAAAATTATTAATAACAAATTTGTAGATCTTTTTTGGGTGTATAATTTTTGTCTATTAATCTTTTTTCTTATCTTGTATAGTTTGACTCAAAACGTCGAAATTTGATGGAATCCGCGAAAGTCATTTCTCCCATAAAACCAATGACTGAATTTAAAAAACTATATTACACTAAATAAAAAAACGAATTTTTCTGTCGATAAATGCCCGAATAATGCATTTTTTCATTAAATTTGTTAAAAAAATCATTAAATTTATCAACTTATTATGAATGTTTGCTGAAATTATGATAAAGTCCCCAATTAAAAGGACTAACATCGAAAAAACGAATTTTTCCATCGACAAATGCCCAAATAATGCATTTTTTTATTAAACTTGTTTTGAAAAATGTTTTAGTTTATGAAATAATTATAAATCTTGCTGAAATTATCATAAAGCTCCCAATTAAAAGGAATGTCATTTAAAAAAAAAATAATTTCTCTGTCGACAAATGTACGAATAATCATTTGTTTTAAAACATCATAAAAGTTATCAACAAATCATGAATTTTGCTGAAATTATCATGAGGTTCCTCATTTAAAAAACCGACAGGAAAAAATACGAATTTTTCTGTCGACAAATGCCTGAATAATGCATTTGATTATTAAGTTTCTTTATAACATTAACAAGAATAATCTTAAGGTAATGTAAATCTATGAAACGTTGGGAATTACAACCAATTCACTATTATTGACGAGCACCAGGAACGTGAAATAGAAAAAATTGCAATTTTTTTCGTCATATTTGTTTATTCATACAAAAAAACGAAAAAACTAAAGCAAAAATCAGGCTCGAAAAATTTCTTTGACATTTTATCAGCTTTTTTTTTAAATTTTTTCCGTCCCAATCGGTCAATATGTGTGGGCTGTACGTTATTTCCAACTTAGAAGAAAAACTTTTGTCTTTTCATTTTTATTGTGTCGTTTTTCCACAAATTTAATGTTTTTGTTTTAAATCTTATTTTTTACGATCAAAAGAAAACCTTCTCGTCCTATCTAAAAAGTGATTTTTGTGGAATCAAAATGTGAATTTTCGATTTTCCAAAAAGTTCAAAAAGTTGTTACAATTTTCCAGGGTGTTCAGAAAGCAACGTTTTTCTCTTCTTGACTTTTTTCATATCGTGCGTTGTTTGGCTTAAGATTCCGATTTTCGTTTTTTTTTTGTTTTTGAATTTTTTAAATGCTATAGGTAAGTATTGTCAATGAAATCAGAGAAGGGATCCAACAATGGGGG
>JAABKJ010005347.1:0-23158 GCA_011634705.1 Andricus grossulariae
ATATATTAATTAAATAATTAAATAATTCAGTGCATATTTAGGTAAAATTTAGGTAAAATAATGGAATAATTTTTGTAACCAAAAATTTAACTATTCAATATTTGGTTGAAAATTTATCTTTTTGGGCTTAAATTAATCTTCTTTATTGAAAATTCATCTTTTTGTTTCGAAATTCAACTATAGTTAAAAACTTAGCTATTTTTTTCAATTCCATTTTTTTTTCTTCTAAAAATTAACTTTATAGCTGAAAATGAAACTATTCTAGCTGAAAATTCCATCATCTTAGTTAAAAATTCATCTCTTTGGCTGAAATTAATTCTGTTAACTGAAAATTTAACTACTCAATTTTTGGTTCACAATTCATCTTTTTTAGTTGAAAATACTTGTTTTTTTTCAATACTTCTTTTTTGGTTCAATTAAACTGTTTTTGTTCAAAAATTAAAATCTTTTTTCGTTAAAATATCAAGAACTACATTTTTTGTTTAGAATTAATCCTTTTTAGGATTCCAAATTTAATTACTTGGTTGACTTTTGTTGCAAATTTTTTTTTTCTAAAGATTTGTCATTTTAGTTGAAAAATTATTTTTTGGTTCAAAATTCAAGAATTCGAGTTGAAGATTCAACATTTTAGTTCAAAATTAATCGCCTTGGTTGAAAATTATATTTTCAACTGAAAAGTTAACTGTTCCATTTTCGGTTGAAATTTTTTTTTGTTTGAAATTATTTTTTTTATTTGAAAATACATCTTTTTGGTTGGAAATTTAACTATTCAAGTTTGATATTCATCATTTTAGTTGAAAATCAATTTTCTTCTTGTTGAAAATTAAACGGTTTTGTTGACACCAATTTTTTTAGTCGAAAATTAGTTTTTGTACCTGAAAATTTAATTATTTCATTTACGATTGAAAATTTATTAGAGGAAATACCCTGAATAATTTCTTCCACATACATGAAAATTTAAAAATAAATCAATTTCTGCACCCAACGTGACTGGAAAGTAAAATATTTACATTAAATAATCTTTATTAATATTTTTTAGGATCTAGCACATAAAATTATTTGCCAAGTAGCTAATGAGGCTTTAATGTATATTCCTCAAAAATCCAACTAAATAAGTTTATTTATTTATTTTATAGCGCGAAATTCATTCTATGTTTATTATCCTTTTTTGAAAAAAATTATATATTCACATTAGGAATATAATAAATTATCCCAAAACTTCCAAAATTTCATCCTACATCTATGATTATGCTAATATTAGTTCCTCTAAATCCAGTATTATCTTCATTATTTTTTGTTAACAATTAACTGTATTAAGCAATTCTATTTAAGCTAGTCTAAAATTTAAAATCTATGTTCGGTACAGAATGTACATTATGCAAAAAATTGAATGTGTGTAAATAAATCTCTGATCAGAATAGAACGATACAAATAATGTCACTCCAAACTAAATAATTCTAAGCCCATATTGGGCTATGGAACGACGAATTCAAATATAATGAGAGAAAAATATATTTTTTTCCTTTTTTATTTTTTTTATATCAACAGTTTAAATTATTGTTCCCGAAAGAAGCTATCGACAGACTTAACTGATTGTGAGACATGTAAAGCTTAAACCTATTAAAAAATTAGTTTTATATGTTATCATTTTGTACTCGTATTATCGTATTGTATTATTCAATTTGTATTCGTTTGTTATTCACGTATGTAAGATATAAAAATAAAAATATTAGCTTATCGTTCATTGAATTTTATTTCCTCTAGATCCTTGTAAACATGTTACAATTCTAAATATTTAAGACAGGTACAATTTTGAAAAAGGACAATATTTCGAATGAAATGAAAAAGAATTAAAAACAGAAGCTCTTGAAATTTGAAAACTTCAAATCAAAATTTATAATTTAGATATTTTCCCTATCATCATTATTCTAAGAAAGCGTTCAAAATAAAAAATGTATGCACCAGAAAATTGAAACTCAAACAAATCCAAACTTCATTTAAGACCGAAAAAACATTTAGTCTCGAAGAATTGTGATATTAAAACCAGAAATACCTGTCAAAATATGAATAAATTTATTTATAAATAAATTTCGATCCCTTGAAGGACTTTCTTAGGTGGTGCTGCTAACTTTGAGTAAAGTTGACAGATACACCACCTTTTAAAAAAATTTCTATACTTTTCCTATACTTTTTAACTTTAAAAAAAATAGTAATTACAATTTCTTTTAATATTTTTTATTAACGTATTACATTTACAAATACAATAACAATACGTATTTCATTTCAAATCGAAAATCCTAATATCTAAGCCACTAGCATGATTAAAAAACAAATTATTTTCCTTTATGTAATATGAAATGTGTATGACAGTGTAAGTGCCAGGTTGTCTGTGTGTTTCTTATTCGTAATTATTTTAAGTAAAGGTCATGACCCCATAATGAAATTGTTAAATTCCTAGGGTACAATATTTTCCTAGTTTCGCGGAAAACGACATTGGACTGGCGGGAAAATTTAAAAATTCTAAATACCGGGCCCTAGGAGGAACACAATTTCACATTTAGACCTCCATCAATCATTTCTTTTCTGTTCATTAACATAATACTGAAAAATTACAAATATAATAATATATTACGAAATATTAGGCAATAATATTATGCGCAATCTTCCTACCGTTTTTATTAATATTAACGAATATTAAGCATTTTAAGGGACATTCCAGCACACTTTACTTATATAGGGTCGCCAGGAAGCAGCGGTAAAAGTGTTATCGATCTAGTAGCTTGCTATCTTGGCTCTTTGACCTTAGTCATTGATTTTTCAGTTATCGGTATTCCATCCTCATCTGATCACTTTTCGATTTGTGTTAGTCTTAGAATTGCAACTTTGCCTAATCTTAGCAAAGTGAAAGAAAAACTTTGATTTAGAAAATTGGTATGGAATGATGATCCGGATAATCCCGATTTGTATATTCTCGGCTTTTCTGATCATCCTGGAAGAACTCCAAGGTGAAATCCTAAGCCCCCTTTTGTTCGTCCTTTTTATAGCTGACCTTGAAGAGTACATGAGGAATCATGCGGCAGAAGGTATTGCGATTGATCACCTAATTGACATTATTTTATTGGCCTACGAAAACGATACAGTTGTTCTCGCAAACTCTTCCGCGGATTTCCAATTTGAAATCAAGTTAATAAATCAATACTGTAAAGAAAACTTACTGGTCTTTAATAAAACAAAATTGAAAATCTTAGTTTTTCACAAGTGTCGTTTAGGAGACTATACTTTCTATTTTCGCAATCTGGATTATTCATTAAAGAGGCAGATTTTGCTGAGATTAGCTCAGCCAATGTTGCAAGCGGGGCTGTCCCCATAACACTGGCCTACGATACCTTTAAGCTGTCGCTGGATTTGTATGAAAAATTGTTGGATATGGAAGATGGGAGATACCCAAAACTCTGTTTCAAACAAATCAATTGCCTGGCTGATGAACCTTTGTGTAATCTTAATATAATCGGGTACTACAATTAAAGAATTTTGTTTTGATCCATAATTCAGAACATTCTATGGTCTAACTTAAATTTTTAAACTCTGAAAGAAAATAAGAACCGAATTCTTTTTAATTTTGCTGTTCTGATTACGATAGATTGCCTAAAACTAACAGCTTGCAAGTTTTTCCGCACTTGAATTTGTTTCCGGGTATACAGCCTTCCTTGACAGTCAGAATGCCCTTCTGCATCTCTAGCTTGGTCGCCCAGATTGGACTCTTTCGTTCTACCAGAAGTTCCATTCGTCATGACAACTACAGATTTATTTTCGACCAGCAAGGATCTGTCCTATTTGCAACCTCAAAGTAAGGGAGGATCTCTGTCAGCCTTTTTTCATTTGCTGAGCCTATTCAGATTGTAGGGCTCCCGTCTTTTAGCATCCTGTGAGCATTTTATACCTTCTTAACTCAACCTCTGTGTGTGAACTTCATGAACTTGCGATATTTGTTATAAAAAATTTACAAAATAGGTCGTTTATTTTAGAATCCTAATAGCTTAGAGAATGCTGCCTACTGTCTATGAATACGATGATCGAGAAATATAATTATATTTATTCTTTTAGGGCCGATCTTATGTTTTACATCACTATTATGTGTTTCCTTCTCATTTGTAATTGCTTCTTGTCCATAAAGCAAAGTATTTCTTGAAACAATTATTCTTCACTATAGTTCGAAATGAATTGCACAATTGGTCAAATTAAGACTCTTACACAATTTTGCCAATTCTATTAAATTTACGACCTCGCACGGCGTCCACTGCGATTTCACAGCAAAAAACCAAAAATGACAAAGTGTATCCAGAAGTCAGGGTACAGATCACTTGCCAGAATAACAATGTTGATGGGGGTTCTCCCGCAGAACATAGTTCTTCTCCGACTGTCGTTACGGCTTTGGAATCTTTTGTCCTCCAAACTTCGGTTAGACCAGATTCCAATAATCTGAGTATTAGGTCATCGAATCGTCTTGCAATTGGAAATCCTGGTTCCACCGCAAAAATGCTGTAAGTGGAAACCACGTTTTCCTGCACAATCTTCAAGACCGGCTTCCCGCATTCATCTCTTTTGTTATCCATAAAACTCTTCGCTATATCTTCTCTCAACATACAAGAACTGTTCCTATCCTCGAGAGCTTTGCTCAGACATAAAGTGGTTGACGTTGTCGAAAGTTGGTTAGCCCTATTCAGTAAAGTCCGCAGATCTCCCTCAGAATTCTCGTAGAAATGCCGAAATTCAAACTTTCCAGCTGAAAGTGCCATACCTGATATGACAACATCATGCAAAGTCTTAAATTCCACCTCAGAGTTTTTGCGAGTCGCTACTTCGACAAATCCTGTGTAAATAACAGACGAGTACAACAGGCAGGCACAAAGTATAGATCCAAACATAATTCTTTCGGCTATATCTCGAGGCTCACGGGGTGTTCCCCATCCAAGTACAATCTGGAATAAATATAAAAATCTCCAGTTGGATCTTTCAAACTTCAAACATCGAGAGAGAATCCAGACGACGATGAGCAGACATACAATAGCAAATGCATAAGAGATCCTATTCCATTCTACAAAAAACAGAGGCTTTTTGTGAAAAACTGGTACCACGACAACGATTCCGATACGGATGGTGCCTCGAATTATTTCGAAGAGACTTTCGTCGCAGGCACCATAGCTTCCACGTTGAAAACCAATCATGTGTATCTCATTGTTTACTAATCTTTGAACCAAACCTCTGGCGCTTTCCTTACTGCAACCCACTGAACCCCAATTTTTTTCATCTTCTGGTGGTATCCATAAAATACTGAAGTTCAGTTTATCAGCTATAGTTCTAAGAAGCCTAGGATCGCGTCCTTGTACATTAACCAAATTTCCCGTATAATTACGATATAGGACCATGGCTGTTGGATCATCAAACACTCCTACTTTCATTTGGTACCTATTCATGTTTGCAGTTTTATCCGGGAACCAGGAGGTTTTATCAGAGTACTTTGTCTTGGAACTACTATTCATGAATGGATTAAAGTGATGAAATGTAGCATCTTCAAGCGCAGGTCTGTTGAAATGACTCCCATTCCTTGATTTCGCTGAGACTAATTCTAAAACAGTAGCTTCCAAGATCTGTCTAGACCACATGTAGCGAAGCAACTCCTGGTAGTTAAATCGTTTTTCTTCTTTCAGGAAAATGAGTACACATTTTGGACGAATTTTGACTTTTGATAGATTGACCATGAGATTCAAAGGTCCATGCCGCGCACACAAATACTTTGGGCTGTTTCTTGATGAGCAGATCGTGATGACTACAGTTGTTGATTCAGGATTGTCAAATAAGGGTAGAAGACTCATTTCCTTCAACTTTTCTTTTGTGATTTCCTGAAAACTCAGTATGCTCACTGGGAAACTTCTCGAGATTTTCAAAATAATGATTTCCACATCTGGATCCGTTTTCTCTTCATTTTGATCAAACAACAAAATAGCTTGGTATACCCGTTGCTTCTGCAGAACGTTTTTTATTAAACTCTTGAACCACACCAAGTCATTTGTGTTAGCATTACATCTAGCGAGAATAAAAATAAGGAAACAAAGAAGAAGTACTTTAATTAAACTGATCGATTTTATTAACTTTAGGAACTCCATATTCTGAAGATGGAGCGCAAGTCGAACTGAAATCGTATCAACTTTGTGACTACGCCAAGTTTTTGACTAACTTGATTTGGTTGCACACATATTCTCTTTGAACATGTACAAGATCAAATTTTATATGTAGTGTGTACACAGAAAAAACAAAAGATAATCTTCACAGCGATTTCGGAGTAATTTTTACCTGCAACAAAAATAATCCTCACGTGTTAGGATTTACCCACCACAACGGAAATGGTTACCATATCAACTCTATTGAATCTTGTTTTGTTTCGATGCGCAAAAATTCAACTTTATCTACTTGAAAACTACTCGCAATAAAAAC
Source organism: Andricus grossulariae (assembly GCA_011634705.1). Taxonomy (NCBI): domain Eukaryota; kingdom Metazoa; phylum Arthropoda; class Insecta; order Hymenoptera; family Cynipidae; genus Andricus; species Andricus grossulariae. The sequence goes on from JAABKJ010005347.1 coordinate 6,493, forward strand.
TTGCTTTTGTTTTCCCTGTGTAGTGTGCTTCTATATATTCCTTAACTAGAAAATTGTCAACACTAAGAACCTTCCCCCTTGAGGAACTAAAAGATATTTTTCCATATGTTCCCTGATGATTATATTGAATATTTCATCTTATTTTTTCCTTGAAAACGCAAAGTGTTACACTGGTTGATGTTAGGTTCAGAATATTCTCTAGTCTCACATTTGTAATTTTATATTATATGATAGAATATGAAAATGCGGCATAAATACAACTTTTCACTATTGATGTCAAGCCCGAGGCGCGCCTTTCAGTCACCGCGCCAAACTTCTGACTGAATTTTTCCTATTCATATCATTTTCTTTTTCATTTCTTGAAGTACATGGACAATTTACGGTAGTGCAAGGCAAACTGTATCGATTTTATTTTGATTTCCAAAAGCTTATTTTTGTATAAAGGTCAAGGATTATTGATCAGAGACACGTCGATAGTTTTTCAACTTCACACAGAAGCAGTCACAAGCGATTGAAAACTTGTAACAAAACTAACAACAAAAACTGAACATTTTTGAAACCTAGAAAAATTTCTTTCTAGAAAATGTTCACTGTTTCCTGGAAGTCTAAGGAGGTTTGAATACCTACAGTCAGTTCTGTATTATTTGGCCATTTATTTTGTAAAGATTACAGTTTATTCTGAATTGGCGAATCTCTCCAAAGTATTCCTCAAGCGGGAAACTACTAACAAAATGTTTGAAACATGAATTTTTTGAAAACAAAATTTTCAAGGAAAACATCCCTTTCAGCAAATACTGCATCACTTTCGGTCGCATCATTTTAATTGACGTTCCAAACGCTTTTCGTGAAGTTTCTGGATCAAGGAACGCAATAAGCAAGGTTTTACTCCGACGCGAACCTCTCATCTATTTTTTAAATCAATAAATGTCAAAGAAGTTAGAAATTAGTTACACTTTTCATGATTTTTGAAAAGTAATACACTACTAACGGTCGCATAGCAGAAATTCATGTTTCTGAAGATTTTCCCGCAGCTTTTTATAAAATAAGTGTCTTTTGTTATTACAAATAGTGTTTTGTTATTTAAATCCTGGTCATAAATTTCGTCGAAGGAAAGCTTCCTAGGTTTCGCATATGTTAATTTTTGTGGCAGTTTTCTTATAAATTTTTTTTGCAACATTTTTAGAAGTTATATAACGAAAATTCTGAGAGGAGTCGAAAAGGGTGACTTTTTTTTAAAAAATGTGTTGTGTTATGTTAATCTTGCAAAGTCATTCTCAGGAAAGGACTTTCGGCGGATTGATCGAATTTTCACTTTTTTTGTTACTTTTTCTACAATCTATGTAACAGAAATTCTAAGAGAAATCAAAAAGGTTGACTTCTGTTGTTAAAAAATGTGTTTTTTTATTTAAATCTTCTTGAAAAATTTTTCAGAAAGAGACTTTCTATATTTCAGTTTTCCCAGGCTTATTTTAAAGGCAAATTCACATAGAATATTATCGACCTATTGACAAAACTGTGCTGATTCCTTGGATTTTGCCAAGGTCTGAACTTAGAACAAATAAGTCGTAATAATTTCAAATTGTATAATCATTTAAAAATCCATTTTTCAAACATAAGGAGCTCCTACATTTTCACAACTTACTTCATCTAATATCAGACCATGACATAATCCACAGAAATGATCATCACAATTTTGATATCTTACATGCTATTTTCTACAATCCTTATCCTAAACAGGTCCTCTTGGTCAAATCGTATCGATCCTGTTACAATAATAATAATTTTTTGAAATTTTTTAGTATGTTTCAGATAAATTTCTGGAATTTAGAGGGTTTATTGGCCCTACTTATATCTTAAAACTGTCCAAGAATTTTCGAAAAATGTGCATTACATTTTTTTTAACAATATTTTGAGGATATTTTCAGGATAAAAAAATTAGTGTTTAATACTTTAAGTCTTCAAGGATGTAGACCAGTTATCTCAAGTTCAAAAATGAGCATTGATAAAAGTAATATTTCAAATCAAAAAAATATTGCCATTGTTAATTGTATCTTAATCTGGAAGAGAACTTGAGACAAAATCTAGAAAAAGAAAATTTCAGGTTCAAATTTTTTATTTGTCACTATATTTTTGGAGTTTGATGCGCTTTTTTCTCTTAGTTAAGAGTTACAATTCTTATTTAATCCTAGGTCTTATTCAAATTCTCAAAAGATTCTCTACAAATTTCTTCCGTACATTTTTATTTAGAAAAATCTAATGAAGAAAACTATTGTTTGGACAATAAGCAATTATATAATTCCTGAATAAAATCTTTTAAATTAAAACTTACCACTGAGAATTGTAGAGAATCCTCCAAGAAACAAAATAAGCCATACAACATTAGGATTAAATCAGAATTGCAACATTTACCTGAAAAGGAAGAAAAAACATCAAATTCAATAATCCAGTAGCCAGTAACACTTTTGTATGCACGAATGATGCTGCTTAGTATCTTTGGTTTGAAAAGTCCACACACTATTTTTAAATAAAAGAATGAAAGTAAATAGAATATTATTGAAAATACCATTTTTTGTTCATATTCTCATTTTACACATATATAAATTTCAAGCAAAATGATAAAATTGATTAAGTTTATAGGAAAAAGGCAATTCGGGCAGCGATTATCGAGCGAACAACTTCCCAGTAATAAAACCCATACCTACCACTTGTGCAAAACTGGGGAAATCTCAAAAGTCTTTCTTCTCGAAATAGGCCAAATATTGGGTTCTAGGATTCAATTTCTTTTCTTTATAAACAATGAATGAACATTTAAAAATTATAAATATAATAACATGATATTGATAAATATTAAATGATAATATTATGCGTAGTCGTCCACTGGGTTTTTAATAATATTAACAAACATCGAGCATTAATGCCAGACATAAATCACACATTTCAAATCCTCCAATAATTATTGTTGACTATAGACCAACATAAATTGCACAAGTAGTCCAGTTAAAACTCTTATTCAATTTTCCCATTTCTATTACAATTACCGACAAAAATAAAGTCTACTACGAGTTCCCAGAAAAAGATAACAAATGACAAACTGTATCCGAAGAATAGTGTAGAGACCATCTGCCAGAATAACAATCTTGATGAGGGTTCTCTCGCAGAACATGATTCTTCTCCGACTATCCTTTCGGCCTTATAATCTTTTGTCCTCCAAAGCTCAGTTAGACCAGATTCTGATAATCTGAGTACCAGCTCATCGAATCGTCTTACAATTGGAAATCCTGGTTCTACAGCAAAAATGCTGATAGTGGAAACCACGTTTTCCTGCACAATCTTCAAGAGAGGCTTTCCACAGTCATCTATTTTATTTGCCATGAAACTTTTTGCTATATCTTTTCTTATCATACAAGAACTGTTTCTATCCTCGAGAACTTTGCTCAGACATGAAGTGGTTGACGTTGTCGAAAGTTGGTTAGCCCTATTCAGCAAAATCCGCAGATCTCCGTCAGCATTTTCGTAGAAATGCCGAAATTCGAACTTTCCAACTGAAAGTGCCATACCTGATATGACAACATCATGCAAAGTCTTAAATTGCACCTCAGAGTTTTTGCGAATCGCTACATCGACAAATCCTGTGTAAATGACAGACGAGTACAACAGGCAGGCACAAAGGATAGATCCAAACACAATTCTTTCGGCTGCATTCCGAGGCTCACGCGGTGTTGACCATCCCAGTACAATCTGGAATAAATACAAAAATCGCCAGTTGGATCTCTCAAACTTCAAAAGACGAGAGAGAATCCAGATGAGGATGATCAGACCCACAATAGCAAATGCATAAGAGATCTTATTCCATTCTACTAGAAACAGGGGCTTCTCCTGAAGAACTGGTACCACGACAATCATTACAATAGAGATGGTACCTCGACTTACTTCGAAGAGACTTTCGTCGCAGGCACCATAGACTCCCCGTTGTATACCAATCATATGTATTTCATTGTTCACCAAACTGTAAACCAAACCTCTGGCGCTTTCTTTACTGCAACTCACTGAACCCCAATTTTTTTCGTCTTTTGGTGGTATCCATAAAATCCTGAAGTTTAGTTTTTCTGCTATAGCCCTAATCAGGCGAGGATCTCGTCCTTGTACATCTACCAAATCTCTCGAATGATTACGATATAGGGCCATGGCTACTGGATCGTCAAACACTCCTACTTTTATTTGGTACCTGTTCATGTTTGCAGTTTTATCCGGAAACCAAAAGGCTTTATCAGAGTACTTTTCCTTGGAACTACTGTTCGTGAATGGATTAAAGTGATGAAATGTAGCATCTCCAAGCCTAGATCTGTTGGAATGACTTTCATTCCTTAATTTAGCTGAAACCAATTCTAAAACAGTAGCGTCCAAAATCTGTCTAGACCACATGTAGCGGAGCAACTTCTGGTAGTTTAATTCTTCTTTTTCTTTCAAGAAAATCAGTACACATTTTGGACGCATTTTTACTTTTGATAGATTGCTCATGAGATTCAGAGGTCCATGCAGCGCAGACAAATACTCTTGGCTGTTTCTTGATGCGCAAATCGTGATGATCACAGTAGTTGGTTCAAGATTGTTAAACGAGGAAAGAAGACTCATTTCCTGCAACTTTTCTTCTGTGATTTCTTGAAAACTAAGTATACTAACGGGGAAACTTCTGGAGATTTTCGAAATGATGATTTCCACATATGAATCCGTTTTCTTCTCATTCCGATCAAACAACAAAATAGCTTGGTATACTCGTTGTTTCTGCAGAACGTTTCTCATTAAACTCTTGAACCACTGCACGTCATTTGTGTGAGCATTACATTTAGCGTAAATTAAAATATTGATAAAAAGAAAAAGTGCTTTAATTAAACTGATCGATTTTAGTAACTTTAGGAACTCCATATTTGAAAGTATGAGCGCAATCTGGAACATATTCTCTTTAAACATGTACAAATTCATTTAATACATGTAGAGTATTTATAATTTTCAGTCCAGTCATTAATATGTATAAACTAACACTAACAGCTTTTGTAGAAATATTTTCTTATTTTTGAATTAATCAATGCTTTCATAAATTTATGTCTCTGGAGAAAAATATGTAAATTTAAAAAAAAATCACTTCAAGACAGTCCTCAAACATTGAGGTGACAAGAAAAGTGAAAAATAAAAAACACACAAATCTGGGTAATTGTTTCAAATATTACATTAGATATTTTCAACTGGAATACATTTCGATACATACATATTGCTTTAATACGAAAATTATCAGCATTATAAACCTTCCTCCTTGAGGAAGTGAAAGATATTTTCTTATAATTTCCCTGACGATTATATTAAAAATGCTATCAAATTCTTTACTCCAAAGCGCAAGGCGTTGCACTGATTGATTTTGGCTTCAGAGATCCCTCCAGTCTCACACACATAATTTCATATCACATGACAGAATGTGAAATTTCAGTGCAAATACAATTTTTCACTATTGATGCCAAGCACGAGGCGCGCCTTTCAGTGACCACGTCAAACTTCTGACTGAATACTTCTTGTTCATATATATATATTTTTTTTTCAGTTTGTGGAGTACATGAATAATTGAAGCTTTGACGGAAAGAACGTGGTATAAACACATATTTTGTATCCATGGAGTTCTATATGTCTTTTTTATGTATTTCTTTAACTTTTTCTCTATTTCGCAGAAGCACTGAGACCGGAAATTCGAAAACCCAATTGGAAATGAAGTGCTAAAATTTTTGAGGTTATTAACCTCCATTTACTTTGCATGTATCTCAATAACCTCGAAATTGCATATATCTAAATCTAATTTAAAATTTTTGGAGGATGAGAATAAAAAATTGCATTGTCTTATGAGTGTGAACAAATTTAGAAAATTGAATTTGGAAAATTATTATTTTCAAATATTAGATTCAATATTGCCGGCTCTGGACGTATTACTGCTGCACCTTGATTTTGTTTTAACTAGCGTGAGCTTTTACAGCCTCTCTAGCCCTTCTATTCTTTTCTGCGTGCCATTTCATAAATTTGATTTTCCTTTTTTACCTCTGTTCAAAGGTTTAATGCTAGACTTAAAAAAGGTACATTATCCAAGTAAATAACCTCGACTGTTTTGACATTTTATTCCTAATTTAATTTCTAAATTATTCATCGCTGCGCTTCTTCGGAATAAAGAAAGAGTTAAAGGAAAAAAGAACTCATAGAGAACACCATGGTTATAAAACACATGTTGACACAGCGTTCTTTTTGCCGAGGCTTCAATTTACGTTACTGCAAGGTAAACCGAATTGATTTTATTTTTGTGTCGTAAAGTCTATGTTTATATAAAAACCAAGAATTATTGATCAGAGAGACATCGAATGTTTTTCTACTCTACACATAAGACAATTGGTGTGAATCTTTTTTTACATAAAGTCTTGACGCACTAACTTGTAAACAGGTTATGTATAGGTAAATGTGACGTTGCCTATTCATATGTTTCACAACATTGATTCCCTATTGTTCTAATAGAATTAAATTTTTTATCTATGATTACTTACATTACTTACGACAGTTTCAAAATATTGCCTTCTTCTTTTATAAAACTTGTAAAACAAATTGCTTCAAAGTGAACAGCTTAGAATTACGTACAAACAATTCAGCATTGTCTACACAGAATGCAAGGAGAGCCGTTGAAAACTGATAGAAAAAACTTTTTATATCCTGAAACATATATAACTTATTCGTTTAAATTATTTAGAAATGAGTAGGGCTCAGGTTTTATTGTTATGGGATTTGACAAAAAGTTACCAACACAAGTATCAAAATTAAAGACTCTTGCGCTTCCTATCATAGCTTGCAATTATAATTGCAGAAGTGAAACTAATTTTGGTACCAAAATACACTGAAACATGGTTTTCAGCAAACTGGATTTGTGTGTTCCGAGAACTGATGCCGCGCGGCGGTTTCCTTTGATTTGAGCCACGGCGCTAAAAGGTTAGGATGTGTTCAGTGGATTGTGAAAAACAACAGAACTTCGGACTCAGCAAAATTTCTTTCCGGAAAATACGTTACCAAGATTTAAAAATTAACACACATTTTTTAGCAACTGAAGTCACCCTTTTTGATTTTTCTCAGAATTTCTGATACATAAGTTTTCGCAATAGTTACAAACAACTAAAACGTCAAGAAAACCACCAAAATTTTTTTCCTGAAAACATGTTAAGGAGATTAAAATAACACAACACCTTATCTACCAACGAAATCATCCTTTTCGGTTGCTCGCAGGGTGTCTCTTACATAAATTGTAACGAAACTAATAGAAAACTGAAAAATCGCGAAAACCAGTAAACCTTCTCTCTTAAAAATTTGTAAGCGAGCAGAATATAACACCTTTATCAACAAAAAACGTTAATCTTTTTGGCGTCCCTCAGGCTTTCTGATACATAAATTGCATCAAAAGTAACAACAAACTGAAAACTTAAGAAACCCACAAAAATCCCTTTCTTGCATGTTACCAAATTAAAAAAAATGCACTTACTGACAACGAAAATTACCCTTTCCGATTTCTATTAGAATTTCTCTTACCTAACTCGTAATAAAACTAGCAAAAAACTGAATATTCACGAAATTCAGCAAACTTGCTTGCTTAAAAATTAGTTAGTAAGTCTAAAATAATACAACACTTTTACTATCGAAAAAAGTTCCTCTTTTCGATTTCTCGCAGAATTTATGTTATTAATTATTATTTATAGTGGTTTTTGAAAGCGAGGAGAAGTGTTAATAATTTTTGACTTGGTTGAACTTTGGCTTTTTGAAAAAAATATATAATACAGAACCGAAAATCCGGTTTTCATGCAAATAAACTAGCCCTAAATAAGCCCTTAATTGTAGCCAAAGAGAAAGGTGCTGTCAACTTCACCCACCTGTCTCCACTATACTTTCTTCTATTCAAAATAATAGTAATTACACACATTTAAGATACTTTGAATAACGTATTTCATTAAAAAATTCAATATCAATACGTACTTTATTTTAAATCGAAAAACTTAATGTCTAAGACACGTGCATGATTAAAAAACAAATTCATTCCCTTTATGTTACAGAAAATGTGTTTAACAAGGGGAGTGCCAGGTAATGCTTTTTTTTATTCATAATTATTTTAAATAGAGGTCATGAGCTAAACTAAAATCGTAAAATTCCTCGGGCCTAATAGTTGGCCAGTTTTGCGAAAAACGACTCTAAAGGTTTTGTTGTTAGTCTTATGGACTAGAAAAATATTTCTTCCAACCTGCCGAGTACCTCAGGCGGTAGCGCATCGAGTTTATAGAAGGAAGGTTACGGATACGATACTCGCTGCTTACACTTCTTTGCATCTTCTTTGTATTTTATTTATTAAAATGTTTAAATATTAAATTTTCTCAAAAATTGTTTCAAAATTATGCCAAGAAAGTAATTTTGAATAATCTTTTTAATTAAAAACTCTCTTTACGCATGAGTGTCGTTTTTTAAAAAATTTTATTATTAAGTAACTTATTTATTATGCACAATAATGTACATCGAAAAAAAAGAAAGTGAGTCGAATTCATTACAAATACTATTCTTCGTACGCACTCTTATTTCAAAATATGTATACAAATTTTTTACCTTATAATAAAGTTCTTGAGGTCCATAGATAATACATTTTTGGTAAAAACAGATTCAAATAAATTAGTTTTCTATTGGAAGAAAGCATTCAAAATTTTTTTTTGCATAATTTTGAATGAACTCAAAAGGAAATAAAATATCAAAATATGTTAATGAACAAAATGCGAAAAAATCGTAAAAAGTATAGGCGGCAATAATCAAAAGCGCAACTTTATGTGAGGGATCTCGCAAATGGAGGGAAGGAAAGGATTTGGAGCATCGAGAATTGAGTATAGTCAATAAGTATTACACAACATAAAATTACTTGCAGTTTATTACCAAAGTTACAAGGTTGGAGACTCCTGACGGTCTCTTATCTCCAAAGCCCGAGCCAAGATTCTGGAGAGCAGCTAGTGGTGTTGCCTCGGATGTGAAGCCGTTGAGGATGAGGCAACATCGCTGGGGACACACTCACGGGGTGTTGGATCTCAAGGAGGTATTACTGAGGTATAACCGGGTGAGGGTGCAGGTAGCACAGGACTTATTTGCGAGGACGGGGTTTTGGGTATTAGAACCAGTAAGCGGTCCTCTCCCGACTCCTGGTCCTAGGCCCGCAGGGCCATGTGGTAACAAGGTGCTTGTAACTTTGTTACACTTACGGTTTAAGAAATCGGAAGCGTTAGCGCCTGCGCTATTTGGGCAGTTGGAAGGTATATTATTCTAGTATATAGCACTAGCAAGAAAAACTCAAAATCCTTTTTTTTCAAATAGATGAAATATTGGGTCATAGGAATGTCACAATTTTACTTTTTGGTCATGACCTTTGTCAATCATTTCTTTTCACTATGCACAATAACTTGATATTAAAAGATTACAAATATAAAAATACCATTATACGAAATATATAATAATAATACTATGCGCGATACTCCCACTGTTTTATAATAATATTAACTGAAATCCATCATTTTTGCAAGACACAAATAATATATTTAAAATCCTAAGAAAAATGATTGTTTACTTCACATCGACACAAATTGCACACTTAGTCGAATTGAAACCCTTACTCCATTTTGCCATTTCGGTTCGATTTACGAACCCAAATAAATTCTACTACGATTTCAAAGCAAAAAACAAGAAATGACACCGAGTATCCGAAAACTAGGGTAGACACCACCTGCCAGAATAAGAATCTTGATGGGGAGTCTCTCGCAGAACATGATTCTTCTCTGACTATCGTTCCCGTTTTGGTATCTTCTTTTCTCCAAAATTCGGTTAGACCAGATTCTATTAATTTGACTACTAGCTGATCGAAGCGTCTTGCAATTGGAAATCCTGGTTCCACCGAAAAGATGCTGGAAATCGAAACCACGTTTTCGTGCACAATCATTAACACATAGTTCCCGCAGTCATCTCTTTTCTTTTCCATAAAACTTTTGGCTATATCTTCTCTTAGCATACAAGAACTGTTCCTATGTTCGACAGCTTTGTTCAAACATGAAGTGGTTGACGTTGATGAAGGCTGGATAGCCTTATTCAGTAAAATCCGCAGATCTCCTTCAGAATATCTGTATAAATGCCGAACTAATAACTTTCCAGCTGTAAGTGCAATACCAGATTTTACAACATCATGCAGAGTCTCAAATTTCATTTCGGAGTTTTTGCGAATCGCGACTTCGACAAATCCTGTGTAAATGACAGACGAGTACAATAGGCAGGCACAAAGAACAGATCCAAACACGATTCGTTCGGCTGTATTCCGAGGCTCACGGGACGTTTCCCATCCTAGTACCATTCGGAATAAATACAAAAATCGCCAGTTGGATACCTCAAACTTCAAAACACGAGTGAGAATCCAGACGGTAATGATCAAACCCACAATAGATAATGCATAAAAGATCCTATTCCATTCTACTAAGAACAGAGGCTCCTCGTGAAGAACTGGTACCACGACAATGATTCTGACAGGGATGCTACCACGAACTATTTCGAAGAGACTTTCGTCACAGGCGCCATAGCGTCCCCGTTGAACACCAATCATATGTATTTCATTGTTTACCAAACTGTAAACCAAACCTCTAGCGCTTTCTTTACTGCAACTCACTGAACCCCAATTTTTTTCGTCTTTTGGTGGTATCCATAAAATCCTGAAGTTTAGTTTTTGAGCTATAGTCGTAATCAGCCTAGAATCTGGTCCTTGTACATTTACAAAATCTCCCGTATGATTGCGATGTATGACCATGGCTGGTGGATTTTCAAATACCCCTACTTTTATTTGGTATCTGTTCATGTTTGCAGTCTTATCCGGGAACCAGGAGACTTCATCAGAGTACTTTTCCCTGGAACTGCAGTTCGTGAATGGATTAAAGCGATGAAATGTAGCATATCCAAGCCCAGGTCTGGTGAAACGACTTCCATTCCTTAAATTCGCTGAGACTAACTCTAAAACAGTAGCATCCAAAATCCGTCTGGACCACATGTAGCGAAGTAACTTCTGGTAGCTGGTTCGTTCTTCTTCTTTCAGAAAAATAAGTACACATTTTGGACGCATTTTAACTTTTGATAGATTGCTCATTAGGTTCAAAGGTCCATGCAGCGCAGAAAAATACTCTTGGCTGTTTCTTGATGAGCAAATCGTGATGATTACAGTTGTTGATTCAAGATTGTTAAACGAGGAAAGAAGACTCATTTCCTGCAATTTTTCTTCTGTGATTTCTTGAAAACCGAGTATAGTAACCGGGAAAATTCTTGAGATTTTCAAAATGATGATTTCCACATCTGGATCCGTTTTCTCCACATTCTGGTCAAACAACAAAATAGCTTGGTATACTTGATGTTTCTGCAGAACGTTTCTGGTTAAACTCTTCAACCACTCCATGTCATTTGTTTTAGCATCACACCTAATCAAAATCAAAATTAGAAAACAAATTGAAAGTGCTATAATTGAACTGATCGATTTCATTAACTTTAAAAACTCCATATTTCAAAGGATGAGCACAAGCTCGAACTGAAATCGTGGTAACTTTGGAGATACACCAAGTTTCTGACTAACTTGATTTTTTTGCAAATATATTCTCTTTAAGCATGTACAAATTGCTCGTATACATGCAGTGTGTTTTTAATTTTCAGTCAAGTTATTATTATGCATGAGCTAACAATAACAGCTTTTGTGCGAGAAAAAATGCGATTCACACACATACATCTAGAAAGTTGGTTTAGATATCATAGCCTATGTTTTATCTGTAATGCACTTGCATACATGCCTATTATTTTTATTTAAAATTTGCGTACATCACGAATCTTTTTCCTTGAAGAAGTGAAAAATATTTTCCTATCATTGCCCTGACGAATATATTAAAAATTGCTTTTAATTTTTCTCCCACAAGCACAAAATGTTACACTGATTGATCTTAGGATTAAAACACCCTTTAGTCTTACACTCACGATTAAATATTACATGATAGAATATAGAATGTAGGGCTATTTAAAATTTTCACTATTGATATCAAGCATGAGGTGCACGATTCAGTAACCACGTCAAACTTCTGACTGAATAGTTCTTCTTCATATAATTTTCTTTTTCTGTTTGTTGAGTACATGAATAACTTACGTGACTGCATGACAAGGTGAATCGATTTTGTTTTCATATCGCAAAGCTTGTTCTTATGTAAAAATAGAGGATTATTGATCAGGGACAAGTCGATAGTTTTTCAACTCCACATAGAGGACAATTGCTGTTAACATTTTTTCAAATGAACGAAGGCTTAAAATCGCATCGACTGCGGCGGTTATTGGTAATTGCTATGGGTTTCGTAAATTGTGTGGTATGAAAAGATACATTAGAATGGTGTAAATTTAATTGTATTTCATTTTAGAAAGTAAAAATTTGGATTGTGCCTTAATTTGTTTCTCTGGCTTGAAGCAATAACTTGTAAATAGGTAAGGTATAGGTGAAGGTGACGTTGCCTATTTACATGGTTCACAACATTGAATACTTTTTGCTTCAATAAAGTCGAAAATGTTGTTTATAATTATTAACACTAGTTACGACAGTTTCAGAATATTTCCTTTTTTTTGTCAAGGTTGGAAATTATATTACTTCAATTCTATTGACACATAATTTTACATTTTCTTCACATTATGCAGCAGAGCCTTTGAAAACTGATTACATTTGTTTTTACATTCTGAAATTCTTCTTCATTAAAATTTCTATTTCCATTTAGATTACCATCCTTAGTAGTATTCTTGTCGTGGTAAACAAGTAAAAGTGCATGATTTCGCTGCTTTGATTCGGAAAAACGCTTTTTTACCTCTTAACATACGAGTCTCGTGGTTGCTTTTCCAATATGGTAGCATGCGCTATCTTGAACATATATATTGAAACAGCTCACGCAACAAAACAATTGCACTTCAGTTTGATCCACCAATCTAATCAAACAAGGTCGACTTGGGGATTGAAATAGGCTCGAAAAAAAATCATTTGTCAACAACTAAATTTGATCAAACAAATTCTAAACTGTCAAGTTTAGAGACCAGCGTAACCCCGAAAAGGTATGGATACTATTTCAACGACGTGCGCGTTTCAACTGTTAGAGCAAAAGGGCATAAGCGTCACAGTTTGTAATTCAACAAGGGCACAAGCGCCAACATTTGACGAAACAAAGGGGAATAAGCGCCAACATTTGGAAAAGAAAAACAGTATTAGCGCAAACATTTAGCATAGCGAAAGGGCATAAGCGCCAACATTCGGCAAAGCAAAAAGGCATTAGCGCCAACATTTGGCACAGCAAAAGGGCATAAGCGCCAACGTCTGGAATTCCGAAAGAAAATGAGCGCCAAATTCTGAAATACCAAAAGGTCATAAGCGACAATATTTGAAAAAGCAAAAGGACATAAGCGCCAGCATTTGAAAAAGAAAAATGACATAAGCCCCAACATTTCACAAAGCAAAAGGGCATAAACGCCACAGTCTGAAATTTCAAATGAGCACAAGCGCCAAAGTTTGAAATTCCAAAAGGGTATAAGCGCTAACATTCAGGAATGCAAAAGGGCATGAGCGCCAACATTTCGTATAGCAAATGAGCATGAGCACCAACATGTGGAAAAGCAAAAGGGTATACGCCAAGATTTGGCACAGTGAAGGGGCTATGTACCTCTACTGCGCGGTCATAAATCTCGCGTAACTCTAATACGCAGATACACTTGCCAAGTAATTCCATTGCGCATCCACGAGTTCCATGTAACTCTACTGCACATATATAAGTACCCTCTGTGTGCGTATCCATAAGCCCTTAAGGATTTAAAAGGCTTGGTTGCGGAATCGAATCTTCAAGAACTGAGAGGGTCCGGGTATGGATCAGGTCCTTACAGAAATTAAGGGGTTTGGGTTCGGACCCACGCCATTAATAATTACAAGTGTCCAGTCCGCATCCGGACTGTTCCAGCCTAAAACTTTCCGATCCCTGGTTTTTTATCTTTTTTTTTGTAAGATTGAAGTTTGGGATAATTGAAGCAATGCACCCTCTGAATCAATTTAGTTCGCTATCTCAGATTATTTATCAATCTGAAGTTAGAAAATTAAACAAGTCAGAAACGGGTACTAAAATAGACTATTTTTGAGATCATGTTAGAATGCCCAAAAAATGATCCCGGATAGAAATGAATGTCTAGTTTTTAGTTTGTGATGATGAAGTAGAAACTGCAAGGTAATTAAAAGTGCAATACCACAGGAGGGTACAGGCTTGAAGGGTACCGATAGTTTAATGGTGCACGGTAAATGAAGAAAACTTTAGATGAGCTTTATCGACATAAGATAATTAGATATTACCAAATAATCAATACATACATATACGTTCATATAATAAATCTATCAAATAATAGATATACAAGCATTAGGCATATATATATATATAAACAAATGTATTTTAGAAATGTTATGTTTCAAAATTTATATTTAGTTCACCAGATAAAGTACATCATGCAGGGCGTAAGAGAATGATTACATATATAGTCAGACACACTGTAACCGAAAGTATCTGACTGGATACATTGAATATAATTAAGTTAGCACATAGAATCCGTACTCCTCACTATTCAAAAATACGATATCGTAAGCGACAGTCAGTCACATGGTCTGCTTTGTTTTTGAAGCTTGAAACATCAAAGGTTAGGGTTAATGGATAGTAAATAATATGATTTAGAATAATCATATATTTATTATATATAATTACTGAATATAAACTAAGGTACAAAATGAAATTAGACCGAACTTAAATTGGTACAAACAAGACTTAATGTATGGTATAAATGTCAATATACTTTGAGGAGCCCCTGGCAAAAGATCTCTCATAATAACCTCACTTCTCAAATTCGAAAAATAAACTGATGACGTTTTTCTTGACGCGCCATTTCAAGATTCTTGAAAGCATTTTAAATGCATGGATTTTTCTCGGAAGAACCTATATATTTTTCAACTAAATTATTATACTTTTTTGATGTGATTATTCCAAGCAGGAACAAGATTTATAAGGGATTTTTCAACTATTTACAAATAGACAAAGACTCAGAGTACTTGAAATGATTTTAACGAATTTTTACATCATTACAATTGCTTGAGAGGATTTTGATGAATTTTCAAAGTGTTTGGACCCTCTTTTTTTTTGTATTTTTCTTCCAACATCGACATGTGTTTAGTCACAATGGTACCAGTCTAACACTGTTAGTCATTAAAAGCGGACGCGTCTCTAAATATCGAAAAATAAAATACTATTTTCCCACTGAACCGGTCTTTTCTGCGCGATTGTTTTATAATTGTTTTTCCATGCACGCATTATTTAAGTTCTCTTTCAAAAATACCACTCAAAGATTAACAAGAATCCCTGAAGAATAACGCAGAATCCAAGTCCAATCAAAGATGAGTATTAGATCATTCTTGCTTCAAATAAGCACGGGTGGGGGGTTGATTTCTCTAAAACATATAATTTTCATTAATTCAATTATTTTAATTATATTAACTCTAATATTTTGAACAAACCAAAAAGTTTACAGGGTTTGATTTCTCTAAAACATATAATTTTTCTCAATTCAGTTATTTTAATTATGTTAACTCTAATATTTCAAACAAAAAGCTTAAATATATAATTGAACTATATTGATTATCCTGGGGGGATTGATCTCCAAAGGAAATTTAGAGAGGTTAAAAAATTCGAAAAATTAACTGATGAAGATTTTCTTGACGCGTCATTTCAAGATTCTTAAAGCATTTTAAATGCGTGGATTTTTCTCTAAAGAACCTATACATTTTTCAATTAAATTATTTTACTTTTTTGACTGGATTATTCTAAGCAGGAACAAGATTTAGGAGGGATTTTTCAAATATTTCTAAATATACCAAGACTTAGAGTACTTGCAATGATTTTAACGAATTTTTACATTGTTAAAGTTGCTTGAGTGGATTTCGATGAATTTTCAAAATGTTAAGACCCTCTTTTTTTGTGTTTCCTTCCAACAGCGATACGTGTTTAGCCACAATGGTATCAGTCTAACGCAGTTAGTCGTTCAAAGCGGACACGTCTCTAAATATCAAAAAATAAAATACTATTTTCCCACTGAACCGGTCTTTTCTGCGCGATTTTTTTATAATTGAATTTCCGTGCACGCGTTATTTAAGTTCTCTTTCAAAAATACCACTCGAAGATTAACAAGAATCCCTTAAGAATAAGGCAGAATCCAAGTCCAATCAAAGATGAGTATTAGATCTTTCTTGCTTCAAATAAGCGGGGGGGGGGGGGTTGATATCTCTGAAACATATATTTTTTCTCAATTCACTCATTTTAATTTTGTTACCCCTAATATGAATGAACTGAAACTTTGATTGACGAAATGCATACACACGGTAAACGTAAAGGTCGAGTTGCAGGCGATAAATGGAAACTGGGTGTTTAGAATGCTAGAGTAGTGAATGATCTTAAGATAAGAGAACTACGAGAAACTATGCACGTAAGGAAACTAGATATTTTATGTGTACCTGAGA